>JAUZND010087452.1:0-15470 GCA_034780555.1 Coelogynopora nodosa
GCGATTTCTTTTTGCTCACTAGAAACAGTGAGCAAAAAAATTTGCTCACGCATTTATAATATAAGCGTGGCATAAAATAATTAATACATTAATACGTAAATTGTATTTCGGAAATTGATAGGTTACATCTAAACTAACCAATGTAATCTCTATTTCATACCAACATTTTTATAAGACGAAATGTATTACATATTCTGTAGCGAAAAGTGTACTAACTAATATGCGCTTATGCTGAGGACATAGTAATCATTAATATTAAAATAATTGTTGGAGGAAAAAACTAGTAACAACATTTATAATACGCATAAGTGATGATTATTCGCATGTGCCCAGTGCAGTGCTTCTCAAATGTAATCATTTATTCATGCAATGCGTGCGTCATACTTGATATATATGTATATTGTATATACTATGATCATGAAATAGAAAACTTAAAAACAATGAAAATAGAAAAGATAGAAAAAGGAAGAGAGGAAAATTAAAGGCAGCTGTATGTATTAATTCATGTCGATTTAAGCTTGTTAATTAAACATACAATTATAATTCATAATTTGTTGTAATTAATAATTATAAAAATTCCGTTTCAGTTAATTGATAAATATTGAACCGGAATGAATACATTCTACATATTATGTTTTGTGGTGAAGTGAACGCACTTATTAAATCGTTTTCCTAGATCATGACAATACCAAGTTTTATTTGTTTTGTAAACTATAATTTAAGTATATATTATATATCAGTTATCAGCTATAAAAAGTTTGTGTCAAATATTGTACTGGTATGTTGTGTTTGTACTTCAATGACACAATTCTGCAGTACGGACAGAGGTATAACTTTGAGAACCTAGTCTACCTCCTTTTTATTATACAATGAAAATAGTTTTCTAGGTACAATGGGGTACAACGTTGTGTAACCGGTAGAAAGTCAGGAATCACAAATCATCGGCAAGTACTTCGGTAAGACATTGCAGTAGTTTAATGTAAATTTTGGGATTTGCATAGTGAAGCACGAAAAGATGCTGCTATAGAAAAAAACTAAATTTGTCGTAAATAATAAACGTATCGGAATTTTACGTAATTGATTTTCCCGGCTATTTAATATTTAAATCCAAAAGAAAGGCCAATTGTTTTACTGTTATTCTGAAGATGAACTTTTTATTTTAAACCGATTTGGAGAATAGCTTTAGCGTGATTTAGATCTAAGCATGCATGGAGAGGGGGGAGGTTGGCGCCATAGTAGACTGAAATACCGGTAACAACATTACTTAAAAAGGGCCTTCGTTTTTTAAATAATAATTTGACCATTTGAAAAAATATTTAGTTTGCATAAAATGTATATACCCTAAAGTCCAACGATACTCCAATTCTTATTAGGATACTCAATTAGGGGTTAATACTAAATATGATTTATACAAATGTTTTAAACAAAAAAAGGCGCTTTTTTCAAATATTTGTTTGTATTGCATCAATCTGCACTATAGCGCCGACATAATTTATTTACCTTATTCTGTATATCGGAGCACAGGTTTGCAGCACAAAGTACCATGACAATTTTGTGCAAGCCGTGCCAGCTAGCGATGTGCAAGGCACTGTCCCCTAACTGAAAAGACAGAAACAAACAAGAGGACTGGGGTGGGGGGTGGACACCACGGCACTAGTATCTGTGGGCGGGATTAGGGAAAGGAAAGGTACTGCGCAATCAAAAATAAGCAACAGGTAGTGTACGACTCTTGATTTTATTACGGTAGATATGATATAGATAATATTATAGGAATTATATTGACTATGGTTTTATCAATATAATATTTGTAATTAGTAGTAAGGATGGGATAGATCAGCTAATTGTTAACGTGCGCAAAACTATAACATTCCGTTAGTTTAAGGCGGAATCGATTATACAAATATATATATATAGTAGTATGGTTTCCTCAATAAAAAGGAAATTACGAACCGCAAACTATCTTAGCTAAATGGATGGCACTGTTTAATTTGACATCATTATTTGTTTTTTCCATAAACAACCTGTTCTCTTTATCAGGGCATAAGTTAATGTATTAAAATAACACAAAACATCCACTGAATTAAATAATATAATCATTATTGATATATATAAATATATATATATATATTGCAATACTTATTTATGCCTTGATAATAAGAACAAGTTCTCGAAAACGCGTTCTACAGTAAATATAATTTATCTACATTTATTTAATATATTTATAGTTATATATGAATATACATTAAATTCATAATTATACATATAGGCTTAATAATAATTAACTTTTTAATAAAAGGTATTATCTTCGTAATATGTGACATTGTATGAATATGTTATCTGCATTTGTTATTAGTTTAGATTTGTCTTATTGAAACTTGTTTTATAGTGTACAATCTTATTTAAAGTCAGACTAATCTGTTAATCCCACATTTATAACAATTTTTTGGTAAATTTATGCTGATTCTACTAATGCTTGTTTCTTGATTATAATAGATTAAAATGTCAAAGCTTCCTTTTTTACTCCTCCTTCAGTTTATTGTCTCTTTCCTCAGTTATTGTGTCTTTCCTTACTTATTGTCTCTTTCCTTAGTTATTGTCTCTTTCCTTAGTTATTGTCTCTTTCCTCAGTTATTGTGTCTTTCCTTAGTTATTGTCTCTTTCCTTAGTTATTGTCTCTTTCCTCAGTTATTGTCTCTTTCCTCAGTTATTGTCTCTTTCCTCAGTTATTGTCTCTTTCCTTAGTTATTGTGTCTTTCCTTAGTTATTGTCTCTTTCCTTAGTTATTGTCTCTTTCCTTAGTTATTGTCTCTTTCCTTAGTTATTGTTATTTGTTTTCTTCCAATTTTGTGTTCTCTTTTCATTTGATAGGATATCTTTTGGCTAGTACTTCTTTTAGTTCCTGTTTCGGCATTGTTGGTTACATTTTAGACAATGTGAACTTTAGTATCTTACATTTGCTATAACATGCGTACAATCGTATTTCAGATCATCATAATATTATACAATTATAGAATCTAGAACATCCTATTAAGTTTGACATAAAATTAAAAAAATTAAAAAGACAAAAAACAACTTTTGTGTAAATCAATTTTTTGAAGTAGTATATTTCAAGATAATCTTGACTAAGATATATATATATATATATATATATATATATATATGTAGTTAAATAAGCGTAAACGCTGCAACAATAATTTTATAATTTTAAATTATATATTTTAAATTAAATAAATATATTTTATTCGCAATTAAACGATTTATTTCGAATAAATAACTATGTATGTATCAATATCATATACTTCTTTATTTTAAATTTTGATGTAACCACTAAGTTAGTATTATATATCTATTTTATGTATGGCAAATGTATCCCGCTGGAGGATATTTTTACTGCCCTTTACCGTTGTCCCTGTTATTTTTAAATCATTTAGCGGTTAAAACATAAGCTCCTCCAGCTGCTTTCTCTAAAATAATGTTTTTCAACCTAAGCAGGGTGATGTGAGCGGCTCTTAAATGATGTCCGTCGTCTAAAAATCAAGCCATTTTAGTTGATACGTTTTGTAAGTATTATTATTCTAAACCAGACACAACCATACAGATACTGTAAGATGTATTTAGTTACTTTTGGTCGAAAACTATGTCTGTCTGGACCATGTTCACTGACCAATCAAAGCGTCATCATGTGGTCCAGGTAGAATATCTAGTCGGATAGCGGACAACAGGCACTGCGTTGTGATTGTATTAGTTGAACTGCTGTTGAATACACATACATGTAGTAGAACACGTAGTGGTTTACCTACTTTGCTGTATTGAGTTTCATGCTAGTCCTATGGTAAAACAACAAGGTGGAACGAA
Organism: Coelogynopora nodosa; assembly: GCA_034780555.1. Lineage (NCBI taxonomy): Eukaryota > Metazoa > Platyhelminthes > Proseriata > Coelogynoporidae > Coelogynopora > Coelogynopora nodosa. Next base: position 3,856 of record JAUZND010087452.1, read on the forward strand.
CCAATGTGCTCCCCTAGGCCTGGTGTGTATATATATATGTACAGTATATAGAAGCGCTCAAAAGACTGTTTTGGATAGGGTAAAATAAATGTCATTACATTTTAATACATATTTTAAAGTCCACGAAGCAAATATTTCGTAAATAAAAACAAATGCTTTCAATATTTTGTATATTTTCAACATAAACGAGGCTCTTTTCGGAATCTTATTTACTAGAGAAGGCCCTCAGCAGTATTTAACTTGTTGAGTTAGATAAATATTCTCTATAAATTTAGCACAGTATATTGTGTAGTTATTTTACAATATAATTCTAAATATATAATTTGCTACCTGTTTATCGAAAATGTATGTTTATTCAAAGGCATTATTTGACGCACTAAAAATCAGTTTTAAACCTATTTTTGATTAAAAATAATGTCATACTATAGTTATCAAGGCAACATTTTGTAGGAAATATCTAAGTGATAAAATAAATGTGCAATATACTAAAATACGTTAGTTACAAACAAGGCGTTTTAAATATGTCAAAAGTAAAGTTTTTTGTTAATTTTAATAAATGTACGACGTTTTCATGTTCTATAATATTGTACACAATTATAAGGAGCCGAAAAGGCATAAATAATACACGGTCAGATAACTAAGCATTTGTCAACGACAGCCTTATTCGATATCTTTTACTTATATTTTCAGAAATAATATATATAATGAAGAAAGTGAGAAAGGAAACATATCAAATGAAAAATCAATATAGTGTCAACTGATGATAATAGTATGCAATGCAGCAGTCGTGCTCAACTTAGAATAACAAAAGCGAAAAACAGAAAAATAATAATAATGTCAGTATAGTAGTGCAAACAATTAGAAATAATTGAAAAAACCACCAATCATATCACAGATGCGAGTGCACGTGTTGGCGTCATTGATGACGGCATTATGGTCGCTCACCTTGTCTTGAATGTTGGCATTGGCGCCGGCTGTACAGAGGAATTCCATGATGGGCATGTTGCCCCCTCTTGCGGCGATGTGAATCGGAGCTTCTCCGTTCTGACAACGAGTATATATACACACCATATATACGTACAATGCTATTGCGAGTGGACTTGTAATTGAATTATTCCGCTCAGTGGATCATGTTTGCTTAGTTATATTTTGACTGAGAGAAAATTCTCGAAAATAATAAAACAGATAAATAGAGTTAAAGTTTAACGGATGTGCAACCCGATTAAATTCACCTTTTCGATGGTTTATTTATCAAAAAATTAAATAATATATCAACAAATAATTTGTAAATTATTCATTTGTATCAATTAAATTATTTTTTTTTTAAATTAATTGGACACATTCAATAAATTAGATACACCATGTTTTGGAGAGCTTATTCTAGAAGGTTTAATTAACTGATATTTTCTGATATAAAACTTATCACTCAAACAACGGTTACCTACTTTGATGGCTCCGCTTTTTAGGTCACATGATACAAATTTTACGAAGACCTAGTTTCCAGTAACTTTTACAAAAAATTTCCTGCACGTCGGCATCTATTTTTATTTAATGATTTAGATGGCTTTGATGTCACTTTTGTGTTGGTTAAGAAGTTTTAGAAAGTTGCGACTTAAAATGTCCACAATAATAGTTACTGGATTTGATGCTTGTTAGCGTTTTATGTGATATTAGTATGTGTAAGTTGTTTTTATTTTATAATGCATATTATTTGTTGCTAATAATATTAGTTTGTTATAGTGTGGACAGGCATTGTATCTGTTGTTGCATGTAGTTGGGAAATATGTGTATAGACATGGAATTGTATTGGAATATGTGTTCTATAGGTATATCTCAGAAATTGCATAAGTAATCTAACCGAACGTGGACGCTCGAACAGTTATATTATCAGCAAAAGAAATGTTAAGAATAATACAAAGAGATGACATCGACTTCGTATGTAAATAAATAAACGAAACCAAAAAGGAAAAGTGAATGCTGTTTGATATCACGGATTACGAAGAATTCGCCATTATATACTCTTGTTGCTTCCCTTCCAAGGAGAGGAAGACTGAAAAGGAAAGTGTTCTAGCACGCACCCAACATGTATGGAATCATCAAATGAATCAGACATACAATACACTGTACAGTGGACATAAACGCGAGTAATTACTGAGTTGAATAATTTAACTGAGTTTATTCTGTGTCGAATTTCGTCGCGCGTAGAGTGTATATAATCCAAATGAAAAGGCAATTTATGTGATTTGCTGTGCCGCGTTTGGTGTGAATAAGCGTTCTTTCGGTGCAGAAAAGAGATAACTATTAACCACACAGTAAAATGTGCAAAAATAAGCAGTTGCATAATTTATATTGGTAAACCGTATATATAATGTGTGTCTTTTAAATAATATGAGAAACGTGACCGGTTTATTAAGCTTAGTTAGATATTTAATTGTCTTAATATTGCTTTATAGAAAATGTAGTCATTCATGTCAAGACACAGACACATTTACAATATTTGTATTTAATATAATGTTCAAAATGCAAACAAATTATATAAATTAGACTGGCTGTTGACACATATCTCCATTGTTGATGTTATTAATATTTAAGTAAATATTCCATATTCACTTTGTATGCACAGACGGTTCATTTTGGCACAACTGTAATTAAATATCTATTGTAGGTAAAACTATAAGACGGTTGATTTTTCTACCAAGTTCAATAGATAACGGATAACAACACATCATTGAACACGATTATATAGTGAATTATGTCTGTAACATTTTTAACACAATATATGTAAAATTGTCAATTATAGTGTCGACAACGACTTCAGCAATCGTATAAAGACTAATCAAGACATTAATTACATATTATATTAGAAAAAATATTTATGAGACAACTATGTAATTGAAAATAAACTATATCTCGCAGACACAAATCTGAGTCGAGAAAATGTCCGATGTAAAGTATAACATTCATTGCTTTCAAGTATACAAGTTTCATAAGCACAAAACTTTGTTTCCTCATGATCAAATTATGGAAAGTTATCCGACGACCCTTGTTTTACTCAAAAAACTCTCCCTGAAAGACTGCTGTCAAATTAAACTATATCGATTATTATATACCTTGTTTTGGATGTCCAAGGAAACTCCACGTTCATTGAGGAAGCGAACCAACTCGAGGTGATTCTTGCGAACTGCACTGTGGACGGCGTTTTCACAGTTCTGAAATGTTGAAGAACAGACGTTAACAAAACGGTCTATTTATTGGTATATTTCGATCTGAAATTGAATTGTTTAATGTTATACAGCTTCACACATTTTGGGAAGGCTATCCGTCAAACTGCTATGTATGAGAGAATTACTCGCAATATATACAAGTTTAGCATTCAATGTAGAATAAGGCTTTTTTATTTAGAATATTTTATTTGTATTTATGTAAAAAAAAATGATTACATTATGGAAAATGCCTTTAATTGTTACACTACATTTACTAACATTATCTAAAATCACGAAAATATATATTTTAAATATTGTAAGCTTATTTGTACGTCAGCAATTTTCAAAAAATTATGCCAATTTACATCACAAATATGTGTATATATATTGTTTAATATCTCTAATATGTAATATTTTCCAAAAAATAAAGATTAAATAAAATATTTCAAAATTAAAATAAATAATATCTAATAAAATTATCAGCAACTTTATACAATTTTTATTGAAGTCAATTATAAACATATTTATCGTTCTGTATGTACTTTATTAAAACGTTAAACTGTGAAATAATATAAGAAACACCTGTAAAACTAGATTTTTAAATAGGAACAAAACATATTTCTTACTATAACCCTATATTTAAGAAGTATAGAATAAGCTAAGACAAATGATCCTAGTACTAAAAACATGTTGCAGAGGAAAAAACATTCAACTCCGCTAGTAATTCCAGAATTTCAGTTATTTAGATAAAAATATATATTTCTGTTCCACCTACATCGTTTAGTTGGTGGATATCCAGACCGCGTGATACCAACGACTCGAAAATGGGGATATTTCCTGTGCTAGACGCAACATGAGCGAGGGACTCTCCATTCTACAATCGAATGCAGAGTTTATGAGTATCTATAAACATATAAATTACAACATTGTTAAATTGCTCAAGTAGCAGAGTACTTCATATATGTAAGTATAATATTAGATAGACATACCTCACATCTCATAGAGTGACAGGTTAAACGTATTTGCAAATAATTAATTTTATCAATAAATCGATAGGAATATGTATTAATTCATTATGTCATTTAATTTCTACAACATATCACAAATACTTTGCGCATCCTTAATAACATCTCTATATACGTAAATACGAGATATCCCGTTCCACCATTTCTATTACAAAAATTATAAGACTATCAACTATCTATATAGTTAATAAATAAACGATTACATAAACGGAAACATTAGCAAATATGTTTCTATGGTAGCAACAATACTAATAAATATAGAGAAATGTAAATTGATGGATAGTCGTCATAAAATGAATGTATGCAAGTTATTCTAATTTATTTATATGTATTGTTTTAACAGCAACATGATGATCATTGATAAATCCTTTTCACCTAGAACAAAAAACAAGTGTCATGCGTTCAGATCACTTAATTTTTAAATCTGTAATATGCTGCTTACTAACGGCGCCCCATGATATTTATTATTTTTAATATTTTTATATCAACTAATAAAAACAGTATGATATTCCTAATTCATTAAGTTACCTGAATAAAGGAATATTCATTAATGATTACTACTATTGATTATTTATTACTGATCTAGTAAGTAAGTAGACAAATGGAAGTCAGCGACTTGGAATAAATTAAAAATGATTTTGATATTGTTTGAATAGGCCAATAAGGTGCCAATAAGCAAATACTTTAATCTTATTGGTTGAACTTTTTAAAAATGTTGTGCACAAATGTTAACTGATTGGTTTGAGAAGCTTCGGTATCGGTTTCGTGTGGATGAATTTCGAATTCGACAGGTGTTGAAGTTGAGCGCATACTCCATACTACTAACTTTTGAATGGAATACCAATTTACAACGATATAACTTTAAATCATTGTGTGCGGTATTCCTGCCTTTAGATTATGACCATGAAACGTTGGGTGAAAATTAAACTTTGTAGTCTACAGCTGTATCAGTCTGTTGAACCATTTTGAAACTGTTTTATATATGGTAATTATAGAGACATAACGGAATACACTCTTAAATATTAAAATTTTGTGTTGAAAACATATTAGTTTTAGTTCACTACTCAAACATTATTCAGACATAATGAAATTCATTTAAAAAATATTTTTCGACATCGGAATTGCATCATTACAGCATAAAGTTTTACTTGTTTTTCAAATTATTTATAAATGAACAGGAAATATATTACACTGAAATTACTCTTCATAAGCTACTCTCGTTTCAATATGATAATCATGAGATTCATTTTTAAGCTATTATTCAAGCATAAATTTAAATAATTACAATTCATTTATGAAACCGCTGGATGAAGATAATGTCACAATTTGACATTTACCCATGAAACCTGAGCTGCGAATAGGAGCAAATTCGATAATTAGAAAACGAGTATTAACGTTATTTATTGAGTGATAAAAATCGGAATTTTATAGCTTAGTTGATGTTTATTTGTGGATAAGCATCATGTTTTATTAGAATTTGTTACTTTATGTTGAATTGAGATTGCCTTTTTTACAGAGTTATTATTCTTTTATTGTTCAACTGTTCATAGGGTTTTCCATCAGGTTATCAAATGCTAAATAGTCGATATGTTATGCATATTATAATGTTGTTTCCATTTATTACAATAATCAATAACTAAACACAATTGTTTGCTGTGCATTGCAATAACTAATAATTATCCAATCGATTTTTATTATATGAACATAAATAGGAAACTTTGAAACATGTTAAACATTGTTAAACATACAAAAAAAGTAACATTAAGCGCTTTTAACATTAAAATGTTTCAAATGCAGAATATTCATATTATAAATGTTGCACTTACTACTAACAATAATTAACTATGACATATATTAATACCACATATATATTCATTTACTGTAAAATATGTTACTGATATAATAGTGTAATCATTACTTTATCCGTTTTATTGAGGTTGGCATTGGGCCCAAATTCAATCAGAATCTGTTCAACCTCGTCAGTCTTCTCCTGACCAACAGCGCAGAAGAGAACGTGCATCCTTTCTGATAGTCCACTTTCTGTTTCCTCAAACTGCAACACGGAATAATATTGGGATTGAAAAGGCAAACCAATGGCAAACATTGTTAATTAGAAACACGTGGAAGTCTCATGCATAAATTCATATTGTCTGTATTTTAAAAAACAAACTACAGAAATACAAGCCACAAACTAAATCTAAATACCAACGATACTATAATACATATTTAAACTGCTGTATTTATGATATTCAACTGTGACAACGGTATTCTGTTCATATTGGTAACACATGTTAGGTAACACACAAATCCGGTACTAGCCTATATATATATATATATATATATGTATTTATATGTATATGTATGTATATGTTGTTTTTCAAAATATATACAATTCATTACATTTATCGATTTTTCACAATTTATCATATCTTCACAACATGCGAGAACTTTGATATCAATCATTATATAGACATAATATATTGGTTGCATATAATTATTTAACTTATATATAGTCCAGTTAAATATAATTATCAAACTATATTATCCGCAAAGCATGTAAACATGAATAACTTACTGTTAGTGCTGCGTAAGTTTTGTTTTAATAAAATATGTACAGTTATCCCCGAACAAAAACAGGTAAATATCATTGCGTTATATAAATGCATTGTTCGAAGTTTTTGAGAGTCTATAACCACCACCGAACTGGCTGTCTGCTGATACAAAATCATTCTAACTGATTCAACAGGTAATTCATATGGAAAAAACTAATAATCAACAAAAACCTTTACGTTTATAACATACATTATGAAGATTGTTATGCAATATATATATATATATCAGTTTTCAGTTTAATAATTTCTTTTTAAATCAAATAACAAGTAGTAATATCTGATATATTTAAGTTAAATGATAATTATTTTTGAATATTCTCGACAAAATTGGTATCTATACGCTATTGCATTTAAGATTCATAACATTCTATATTTAAATTGTTTTTATTTTTTTGAAAAAACTTTATATTTTTTTCAAAATGTTAAATGCAAATATAAATGTTAAATGCAAATATAAATTTTAAATAGCCTATATTTAAATAAATGTTAAATATATATTAATACGTACATTGTTGTAATTTTTTATAAATCTAAAAGAATATATATTTAAACACTTTTTTTGGAAAACATCTACGCAGAAAATCTCAACTGAAGCTATCGATCGTAACAAATATAAGTAAACCTTTTTGATTTGTGTTTTAGACATCAATTATATTGAACTATATTTAATCGATTTTTATTAACAATTGTGACATTTTATCAAAAGGATGCGATAGTAGGCTACGTTACGTTTAAATTATTTTAAAATAATTATTATCATTAGACCATTATTACATTATCATATGAGATAAAATGTGTTACATTCTATGTTTAGTGATTCTTTGTTGATTAGTTTAATTATTTCTTATAACAAAATAATATAATATAAAAAGGGAATTTCTAAAAAATGGTCTCATACGTAGATTTTTCACTGTTTTTATGTCTCCATTGCTTTGCTATTATGCTCAAATTAATAATTTAAATAGGCACTAGTCGTATGGATTCGTAAGATATCAGAATAGTATGATACTTCTTTTTATGACACATACATCTGTTTCATAATATATTACCCTTAAATTGAGAACCTTTTTATTACATTTATAAAAAAAAGTTATAATACACTATAAGCTTACCTTAACATCTCCTTCATCTAATTCCAAAAGGGCCATGGCTCGTTAGAATTTGGTATCTGTCTCTTGGTACTTGAAAATCTCTCAATCAAAACAGCCCATCAAACTATGAATGAATGGATCATTATAAACAAGTCATCAGCGTATTATAATTAGCACAAGCAAAAGCAAAGTTCTAATTGTGTGTACACCTCTCCGAAGATATTATACGATAACGATATCTGTTTGTTGTTGAGACTAATTTCTGAGTTGGATAGCTCAATTACCGATCGAAAGCTAAGGGATGCGGGGTGGGTCAACTTGAAAAGAAAGGCTTAACAATAACCATTTCCACAGGAGGAAGAAAAATGCAGAATACAGTATGTGTGTTAGCCGTTGATCAAGTTATCGATTTTCAGTGTCGACGTTCGCCTCTGCCAACGTCGTAGAATATGAGGAATATCAGTTCCAGTTCCCCCCTCCCCCCCTCCACTGATTGGCTGCCGACTTTGGAGCATAGGGGAACTTGAACGACTCAGTCTAATTCTGGGGGAAGTGGGAAGAGGGATACGGGGCGAGAGAATGGCAGAGAGGAGAGGGGTGATAAAAAAGCGTTCCCCGTTGGCTGAAATGCTGCATTATTTTGCCCGCGCTATGCTGCATATGGATGATGGAAGGAGGGGAATGGAATGGAATGATGGAACGGGTGGATGTGTCTAAATTATAAATGCCTCGATGTTATGCAGCCGTCTGAGAGATGGAGAATAAGAAGGAAGAGGGGGGGAGGGGAGGGGGGTTCGTGGAAATTGGCTTCTGAGAAAAAATAAAAGTGTGCTCTACTCTTTTAGTCTACTTTAGAATACTATTAAAGGGTAGCATTGGAGAATGTCATTTTTATTCTTAGAAAACAAGCATACTTGTTCTCTCTGTATAATCCAGAGTCCTATCTAACTTAATAAACAGACTGCAAGAGATGTAGGCTGTATAGAACGGAAAAAGTAAAGCGAGGGACAGCATCATATGAAAACCTCGTTGTGAGCTTATCTATAATCTGTTTTCTTCATTTTCTATCTGACTTGTCTGCAAAAATATTTTTTTTATCCGCACTATGTGATTAGATTAATTAATGTATACGTGCACTTTGCGAACGTGAAATTTTGTAAACAATAAATAATGGTTTTTAGAGAAATTACATTTTTTAGATAGCAGATTAAATAATATTATAACGAGCGAAAAATCACATATAGTGTAGTTGACTTTTATGAACCGATATCATAAATCGATTCATCCAATTAAGTTGACGTGTGATTTATTATATATAAGTCATTTGATATATCTAATTTACCTTAAATTTCGTGAATACAAAAATGTTAAAACTTTGATTAAAAAAATAACCGCAAAGGTTATGGAATTTTAAGGAAGGCACCCTATTTATTAAAACATGCGCTTCTTGTTATAGTTTAGTAAAAACAGACAGTTTTATATATCGATAGTATAGGCCTATATGAACTGTAACAATGAATATGAATTTAAATATGAATTGAAACAATGAAAATGTTGTCAGGAATATACGTTAGCATCTGCATGAGTTAAGTACAGTGTTATTTATTTATACACTGCTAGAAATAAACAATATGCTAACATATAGTATCAGTTTGTTGATTGTCGTGATTGGCACAAGTTATCTATAATGATTGTTCTCATTTTTAGTTAGCTTATATAATTTGCAAAATGTTGCTAATATACATAGTTTAACTATTCTAAATTCAATTTTGATTTTTACATTTTTATAATAGTTTCATTATGTGGTATTTTTTATTTAATTCAAATATTTAGTACTGTTCGATGATTTTTAATGAAAGAATCGAGAGCATAATAATTGTGTTGTTATATAATTAAATATTATAATGAAGAGTAATTGAATTTTTGAAGACATTGCAGTGGCCACATATATTTTATTCAAATGCTTCAAATGCTTCAAATGCTTCAAATGCATCCAAAGCTTCCAGTGCTTCAAATGCTTCAAATGCTTCAAATGCTTCAAATGCTTCAAATGCTTCCAATGCTTCCAGTACTTCAAATGCTTATAATGCTTCAAATGCTTGCAATGCTTCCAGTACTTCAAATGCTTCCAGTGCTTCAAATGCTTCCAGTGCTTCAAATGTTTCCAGTGCTTCAAATGCTTCAAATGCTTCAAATGCTTCAAATGCTTCAAATGCTTCAAATGCTTCAAATGCTTCAAATGAATCCAATGCTTCCAGTACTTCAATTGCTTCAAATACTTCCAGTGCTTGCAGTGCTTCAAATGCTTCAAATGCTTCAAATGCTTCAAATGCTTCCAATGCTTCCAGTATTTCAAATGCTTATAATGCTTCAAATGCTTGCAATGCTTCCAGTACTTCAAATGCTTCAAATGCTTCAAATGCTTCCAGTACTTCAAATGCTTCAAATGCTTCAAATGCTTCAAATGCTTCCAGTACTTCAAATGCTTCAAATGCTTCAAATGCTTCAAATGCTTCAAATGCTTCAAATGCTTCCAGTGCTTCAAATTCTTCAAATGCTTCAAATGCTTCAAATGCTTCCAGTGCTTCAAATGCTTCAAATGCTTCAAAAGCTTCCAATGCTTCCAGTACTTCAAATGCTTCAAATGCTTGAATATACTTCTAATTCATTAACTTTGGTTATTACCTTCTTTCTGTGTAACGAAATGTAGCCTATATTGAGAAATAATGTTTATTCTGATAAATATGTTTTATGTTCTAATATAAATATTCCATTTTCTAATCATTTTGTGAAGTTAAAAAAATAAGGAGTTTTTGAAAAAATGTCGGCATATTGTTTTTAAGTCTCTTTTTTTAAGATACCATATATTGTTACCACATCGAATGCTACAAACATACATACTTCACTCACTGTATAAAGTACAGATGTTCAACAATGTCTTAGATGAATAACTTCTCATTAAAATTTATGATTTTACAATTTGAGTGTTTGCTTCAAATTTTAACGTATTAATTTAACGTATTTTAACGTATTATTTAGTAAATTAACAAATTTCCAAGATTAATTTCCATAAATAGTCATAACATTATTTTTGAGCGGAAATGTCCTGTTACTGTTATACTTTTATTAATCCAAAATGTCTATTGTATGTATTGTGTACACAAGCTATTCTTGATTAAATGTAGGCTAACCCTTTTGCTATTGAAAGCCTCCAAACTCTACTAACGTCCATGTTTCAATTTCTATTCTGATTGGATTCTGATATCAAAGGGATTCAGATTGGACTCTTTATTTTTCCTAATATCCATCTGCGAGTTCAACTTTTATTTATTAATTCTAAAGTCATTTATATTTGGTTGGTGCTTAAATGCGAAGGAAAAACCGAAGGAAAACCTGATTTTAAGGACAAATCCGAAGGAAATTGAAACTATTTTTCAAGGTCGTCAATGCAAAAGTAGCTAGTATAAACAAGATAAATTTTAAAATAATCACAGTAATTAATTTTTTTTAAACGAAAGAGATTCTTTGAATGTCAATAAAAATGGTCAAAAATGGTTATAAATAGTTTACATTTAAATGGATTCTGAAATAAATAAATATAACAATTCAGTGAAACCCCGTTTACGGCCACCCCTCTTAAGCGGCCACCTCGTTTAACGGTCACGCATAAAATGTCCCTGCCGA
>JAUZND010087463.1:4855-15469 GCA_034780555.1 Coelogynopora nodosa
TATTATAGAAGTAGAATATGAATTCAAGAGGAGAATATTATAAAAGTAGAATACGAATTCAAGAGTAGAATATTATAAAAGTATAGAATACGAATTCAAGAGTAGAATATTATAGAAGTAGAATATGAATTCAAGAGGAGAATATTATAAAAGTAGAATACGAATTCAAGAGTAGAATATTATAGAAGTAAAATACGAATTCAAGAGTAGAATATTATAGAAGTAGAATACGAATTCATCAATATGAAAACAGCATTAGGCCCTATACTGTACCACAATAATCATATTTCACTCTGTCTATTTGTATCATTTATATGATACATCGTTTATTATATATATTATATACATCACATTAATATAAATTAAACTTAAGTATAATTCTAATATTATCGAAAAAATGCAATTGTATTTTATATAAAGTTATATACTCTAAAAATATAAGAATTACTATTAAAAATCTATAGATTGTTTATTTATATTGAATTCAGATTTATAAAGTGTTTCTATAGTCCGCTTAGCCGGTTATAATATTCCTTCCATACACAATATAACCAACTTTCAAATTCGCAAGTTCGACTGGATATAAAAGGTTTCAACTTGAGGTTTAAGGTTTAAATCGGTTTAAACCTGATTGCAACTCTCCCAATGGTAAAATTAACCAACAAGCCACATTATCCTTAACATTTATTGAATTTCACTCTGAATGGTTTCAACTTCATTACCATATTACTATTTATTTATTTATATATATATATAAAATGAAATATTGAAACACTCGTCATGCTTATACTTATAGTTTTACACTAAAATTGGTAGATATTAGTTTTAAAAACGACAAAATATAACGCAAAAATATTAATGAAATTTTACATCTTAAACTATTCTAATGTTAGTCAAAAATTGTTATATAGTTGCAATATGCAATAGTGATAATAATACTTATTAGAATATCATTTTCTTAAAATATATATAAATCGTTTATCGAAAGATTTCAGTAATTTATTCAGCATTGAGTACATATTGTCGCTTGACTGTTTATTCCTATCCATATACAGCAGCATAAAGCAAATTCGTTCACCATACATTTTATTAGTAGAAATTAATAGTTTAATTGACTTGATTTGTTATCATTAGTGTTCAGACTATATGTTTTTGACTAGGTATATAACATGTTCACAATGTTATTGTTTATGTTTTTTATAAAATAATAAATAAAGACAAGTAATGGTCACTGTGAGGAATGCAAAATATGCTTTGTACATGCTTTGTATATGTCTAGATTTTATCGATTTTGATTTTTGTATCTGTCTTGTATTTGCTTGTAATTAGATTGTTGAGATGTGTTTTTATGTATGTATCAACCTATGATTGGCTGATGACTTTTCGCATATTATATTTAAATTAATAATAATCTGTTAAACACATTTTTTTGTAATATTCACACCATGATTATGCCTTCTTGATGAAAGGTGAAAGCTTGGTTATTTTCGTATTAATTGTAGCAAACTTTACATTTTATTGTGTTTTTTTATTTATTTATAAAATGTTCAGTATCGTCAGTTCATGGAACAAATAGAGAAAGTGTCAGACAGAGTGGTTGAGACATTAAAATGTATAATTTACTCATTTAAAATAACAACTTTGTCATATGCATATACTTAGTGAAACGGTATTTAAAAGTTACTTTAGAAGAGTTAATAAATATTAGCAAGCCAAGTAAGTAGGCCTAGTCAGATTATTTTTGGCGGAATTGCTTTTTAGCTGTTATATTTTGGCGAAATTGATATCTTAGCTCACTTTAGTTCTAAGTTAATTATTTCTGTCAATGTTAGGCTAGAGCGGAATTTACTAATTCTTTAGGATATAATTATATTTTAAATAAATGTCAATTAAATTGTTGCTAAAATCTGAGCGAAAATTGTCTGTGAGTCTAATATACTAACCGGTGTCTATATCAGCAGTTATATGTTGGCCAGGCGGTGGGTGGAGTGGTGCCAATCGATCCCTATATGGCGTGTTCCCATTGCTTGCTGGGTTTCCTAGAAAACACAAGAAGGCTAAACGTTAACTGAGTACTACCGTTAATGGGGAGATAGCCTTTTTTGATATAGCGAGCCTGGAGAGAGAATAATTTGTAACAGTTGAATATATTAAAATATTTAAAATATTTATGATAATTCAGAAATCTGATTATAATATATAAGGTGTAAAGTCCCTGAGCTTTTTTGATTCCAAGCTCTATAAAGTATGACGTTGAATTGAATATTAAAAAGAATATTAATCAAGTGTTATAAATGAATGTAATTGGTCAAAAAAGAAATTGTTTAAAATTTATCTTAATTAACGGTATTAAATAAATGTCAAAATATTTTACATTTGAAAAATAAAATTACATATTTACATAAAAAGAGAATTAGTACCAAAATCAACTATGATTTTTGTAATTTAAGATAAAATATATGTTTTATGTAATATTGATTCCGCTGATTAATTTGAACATTATACTGATAGTAATTAAAAACGACATCCAAAATAGCCCCTAAACGGTAAATAATTCTTACAAATAGTAAAAACACATGTTATTGAAATCAAAATGCATAACTGATGTTATTGTCGGTCATATTGATTACCATCACGAATTGCCGGTTAAATTGTTTTAATTAAAAATCCAGAAAACTTATGCGGAGTCTATATAAAATGTATATACCTTAAAGATACGTGTATTGACACAAATTAAAACAATTAGCATATTTAATTGAATCAAAGTATACAATTATAATAAGATACTCATATTAAAAAGATATTCATAAAAATTGTTTTTAAAATAAATATATAAATAGGTAAATATGTATTATTCTATTTGTTAGAAATCACATATAATATTTGTATTATAAAATTATACTTCACATATAAAGTAAAAATTTTCTCAACTTTTTCAATTTTCCAATTTACTATAATATTCCTAAAAAAATTCAGGAATTGTGAATTTTATTTTCAACTTGCGCATATGGATAATATTATATCATAGTCTTGCTTTCAGATATTGAACCATCTGGAAACATTATTCTTCTGACAGAATTGTCTTGAAATACAAAATATTGAAGTGTATCCATTTCGCCATATATATAACTCCTACCGGCCATATTTCATTGCTTTAAATGTATTTTTACTTAGCCATATTATTATCTCTTGATAAATTATTATTTTTAAGTTTTATCTTGACAATGTAACAATGTGCTTAAAAATTGCATTTTTAATTTCTGGTCACTTTGTCACATTGTACATTTTTGATCTCATTTCAATCGACTAAGATAAATAAAAGCCACAAATGTCCCCCCGCGTGGAGAGGGTTACAATTGCCTCAAAGTATAATGTTGTTACGTGCCAATACACAATTTCGGAATTGTTTTGATTTTTAATAACAAATTACGTTTTCAAAAATGGATAATGTGCACAAACTCATTCCTGCCAACCTATACAAAATATTCCGTCAACCAGTTTCTCATTCTGGCAGAAGACGTAATTGTTCCCGTACACCATAAAAGTAATAAATAACTTGTAATTTTTGGTTTTACATGTTAAGACTTTATATACAGCAATTTCGCTACACCTAGATTAACATTGGTATATTACGTATACTTGTCCACCTTTTCCCCCCATAAATATATGATTTTTTATTATTTAAAATTGTTTAAAACAGTAAATTTTCATAATATAACGAATAAAAGAAAATAAATGCTTGAAGACAAATCAAAATCCACAATTAAATAGATATGGATTAAATTAAATTAAATTAGAAAAATTAGATAAATTAAATATATAATTGTACGTACTTCTCCTTCAGTAATGCGATTATGAGTTTTAGGTTTTGACTTCGAAACGTCAACAGTTATATATTTCTAAAAAAAGTCTTTTTAAATGTGTATTTGAATTTTATAATTAAAGTTACTTTTTTGGTCAATTTTGTATTTCTCCATTTTAATATTTATAAGCAATAACATGTTTCCTTTAGTAGTTATAGAAAGTACCATATTTTTTTAAGTAGTCAATGTATAATTCGAGCGTTGTTCACGACAAAAATTTGTTATTATATTAATTTTTTATTAAATATTTCATTTTATTGAATAAGTGAGTTAATAAATTAGTAAATAAATCAACAAATAATTATTATGTATAGTTAGAAAGCAGCTATAATAGTGTACCATTATTGCAAGCATAAATGCACATAAAAAACATACGGGATATATGTACATCAATAATGTACGCTTATAGAAATAGGTATTTACAAATTTGTGGTTATATGCAAGGATCTACTCTGTTAGAAATAGGTATTTATAACAATAATGTGCGGTTATATGCAAACATCTACATGTATAACGCTCCCAAGATATTTTGAAGCAAACATTGAAAATCGAAATATAACACAAAATTTTGGCTTCAAATTTGACCATCTAAATTAACTTATGATATGATATGATTTATTATAATATACCATGACTATATATAGACATACATCATGCCACCAATATAAAGGTATCGTGCTAGAATCTCGATTCCAACCAAGAGAAATTCCTTCGTTTTGATCGGATCCTCTTTCTTGTGGCGATGAAATCCGTGAAGTATATCACCGCCTCAGTTACACATATTAGTAGTTTATACTACGTCTCATTCGACTCAAGTGTGTGCCTAATAAAATATACACATCCATGACGATATACTTACGCACGGGGGAGACTCGCTTGATGGCATAAACAGCTTTATAAGACGAAGAGGCCTGAGTGGGTTGATGCTGCTCTGTAATGGGATAGTAGCGCGGTTGGTTCACCAGAGCGGGCAGTCGGTCTTCGGGCGGTGGAGGGTTCCCGCGGGGGGGCGGAGGGGACTGCCGATAGGCGGCCGGGAGGGAACGGGGACTGGGGTGATTGGAGTCCACTACGGACTGGGGTAGACTATAGGGGCCTCTTGAGTTGTAGTGGTGGTGTTGCTGTTGTCTATGGTCGTACTCTGTTGTGTTAGTAGTGGAGGGGGGAGCAGGAACAGGAGTTGAAAGTCGTGTTTCGACACGATAACAATTATGTTCAGTGACTTTATTTGAATTGGAAATTATTTTCATTTTAGGATAGTTAGTAGAATTATTATTTCATAATTAATAATTAAACAATTATTTGTCATTTTCAGTTGTTTATATTTTTATCAGTAAAAATTACGATATATAGTTAAATACGCAATATTCAAAATTTATTATTATTTTTCCAATTAAAATAATATATACAGCGTACAGATGATTTAATGAGGCAAATTAGTGTTTTGTTGGCCTTCAGGTTAATTAATTATGAACTGTATATTTTTTGTATAAACTTTTTAAAATGAATATAAATATTTTAGTCTTCAAAGATATTTACTATCTAGCAATGACATGTACAGGTTGCACTGAGTCAATAAAAAGCAATAATGGATACTAAAACTACATTAATACTAGCACAACAGTTTATTATAGTTAATAATATATAACAGTTAATATAGTTGATTAATAACACATGAGACTGAATAAATTCTCTACATTTATAGATAATCTACAAACCACTAGTTAAAATAATTGTTAAAAAGTGGTTACATGGTTAATAAAAACTAAAACATAAGAGCATACTCATAACATGAAACAGATTTCTGGTAACACAACATTTAACTCTTTTAATAAAATAATAAATATTAAAATCAAAATCAAAATCAAAATCAAAATCAAAATGCGACGCATCACTTCTTTCATCTCCAAAACTCTTTGGATATTATTATTCACCTGCCGGATAGTGGGTAGGGAGCTGAGGGTTCGCAGATTGGAAGGCTGCGGCTCGCCAGCATGGATTCGGACCACCCGGGGCGGCCTGGTATTGGTCGTTGCGGGTGTGTGGCCCCCCTGCAGGATGCTGGTAGTCATAGCCATCCCCACCGGTGTCCCCGTGGGTGCCACCATGGGTGCCCCTGTGGCTAAGAGTGGAACAATCTTAGCTATTCGGTATGGATAGATAGTTTGGCTGTGTTTATCAAGTGTATATATCTTACGTTCTATTAACGTAGGGCAACATTTTAAAAATATATAGCTATTGCTTGATACTCGCATGAAAGTCATATTTTTATTATATGAATGACATGATCACATTTTATCTAAATATGTCAAGTCATGTGCTTTTTTTAAAAACGTAATATTTATTGGTAAAAATTAGTTATACATATGTCTCACATATGGAATAAACTCCATTTAAAATGTTTCGATAAAATTTTATTTAGTAGACATTTTTAAATATCAAAATATATTAATAGAACGCAGCCGTCTAGTTAATACTATGACTAATAATTCAACAATTGAAATTGTTTGTTGAAATATTTTTTTAAATTTTGCTCTTAAATTGTAAACCAGTAATTTTTTAGCGTTGTATTATAATATACTGCTTCATATAGTATAATATAATATTTATATTGATAATAATTAATAACATTTAAAGTTATAATTTGTATATGTTTTAAAATGAAATAGCTATAAGATTAAAATTTCGCGCAGAAACAATACCACAATTAATGTGTTTTTTCATTTTATAATAATAATATCATATTGATAATCACAGTATCAATAGATAAATTATTTAATATTTAGTAATTTAATTTTCTTAGAAACATACCACCCGTTTTAACATTTCAATAATTTCGTTTTAATTTCAAAATGAATTGCTAAAATAGTTTGTTTGTGATATCTATAATGAAAGCTATTCATGATGACCAGCGAATCACGTTTAGTGTTTCTTAATTGTATTAAAAATATAAGCTGTTATGTTTTCATTTTATAATAATATTTAATACATAATACTGATGATACTTTTCTATGGATTTTCATTTTCATTAATTTTTTTAATATAGATTCAATATTACAATTATGAATATTTTTTTAAAAGTAAACAATTGTTAAGACAGGCATATGTTAATTTTATTTAAAATATTACTTTTAAATATTCTAACGACATCATAAAATTTATCAATGAAATTCTATATTTATTATTGTTCAAAAATCGTTCTAAAATTGAATATTAATGGTAATTTGATAATAGTAAACGAAAAATAAAATAAAAATTAATACCAAAAAATGGTATGGCTGTCTAAATTATGATGTCACTGGTACCGTTCCATGCTTCAACTTATGACGCCACTGCTACTATCCCATGCGGAAATTTATGCCGTCACTGCTGCCATTCCATGCGACAAATTATGACGTCAGTATTACCATCCTATGCGGCCAATTATGACTTCTCTTATCATTCCAGGCGGCAATTTATGATGTCATACATCACTATAACCATCTCATGTGGCAAATTTTTCTATCAAAATTGAAAATTTTTTATATTTGATATTTAACAAAGGTTTGAATACTCATGCACGTTTTCCCAGTTTAATCCTTCTATTGATAATGAAAAGTTGCTCATAATTGAGACGGAATATTATATTTAAGTACAATTTTACTTGCACGAAAAGGTATACCAAATTGATAAACTTTAATTAAAATAATTGAGAAAGTACGCACATCGTGATTTCTTTAGTGTGAATGAAGATACAAATACACTATGTATAATATAGTGGCTTGAATATTTTGTAAAAGTTCAAATAAGACTGATTTAACTATAAACTTTCAAGCACCATGCATAAAGAGTTTTATTGAAAAGTAAGGAATGAATGTTTGATTTAAATTAATTAATTATATATTAATTATAGTTAATCTAGTTTGTAAAAGAATTTTTAGCAATAAAAATAATAATAATTACATTTACATAGTTTAAGACAAATAAAATTTTATGATTATGTTTAATAATAGATTTAAATTCTTAATGATCAATTCTAAACGTTTTATGTACGTACAAGAGTGCATTTTAAATACCATTTACATCACATCATGAAAAAGTTGTAACCTTGCTTATGTGTCGCAGAATATTACGATGGTAGCTATGTATTAAATATTTACGTATAATTTAAAATAATCACCCTCAAATTATAATGAATTCTATACAGAGTATGTTTGAAGACGTTCTTCATAATTTAATAGCCGTTTGCTGACAGAAAGTATATCTCCAAACACAGTAAATAAGTTTTTTTCATATTGAAATCATACCGTATACCCTGTGTATTTCTATTCCGGCAGCATCCTTCATACTAATTAATTAACTAAATACTCAATTCTATATTATGAAGTATGTATAGTCAGATTTATTCTTTTTTAATAAAATGTTTAATTTCGATTCATTTTATTGCAGCTATTCATTATATCTAAAAATGCAAATATCGTTACGAGTGTATACAGCAGATTGACTATATTGACTATTGATTGACTATAAAGTTACTTTTTTTTAATGAATTACCAACAACAGTATTGTAAAGTAAACATTTAAAAGCTTAACTTATTTGCAGAAATATTATTATATACACCGTGTTTTTTCTATTTAAATAATTTCAGGAAAAGTTTTTGCTTTTTATTATATTTCAATTATGTAGTTTATAATACAAAATAATTTTATATTTTGTTAGATTTATGATATAATGAATCAAATATTATCTTTAAATACGACAAATTTGCTGATTTTCACAATTTAATTAAATTAACTTTGCTAAATTTTAAACAAATATAACTGTAATAAATATAAAACCACAAATTCAAACTGAAATTCAAAGAAAATACAAGTAAAGCATTAGCACACTATAATACTGGGGTGCGTGTTCTACAAAACAGGGTCGGGTTGCTCTCACTTGACTGGCGATTCTGCATGATCTGGACGGTATTGGAAGCCAGGCTGGGGGTAGGTAAGTGCACCGTGGTACGGGACACCGGCGGGGGGAACCGATTGTTGCGATGGCTGGCCCGGCCGTTGGGGTCTGCAGGAAGAGAGCAAGAATAGAGTGCTGCTAGACTTTTTATAGAAAACTGCTTTCTGGAAACATGTATTTTTTTAAATTTACAAATTTTTGAAATTTAGAAATTCTTACGAATCATTTCTAAATATATCGTAGGCCTACACCTTCAGTTAGTAAAAATATAATTATATTTTAAAATTGTATAAAAAGGATTTAGTAAATGTCTTTAATGTGATATCTTTCTATTTCATACATCAGATGATGAAATATAACAATAAAATAGCAATTTCATAAAAGATAATAATATAACATTAAATGTTTTTCATTTTTAGAGTTTCAATACCCTCAATACTTAAGTATATGGATAAACATTATTTTTTATTATCTCGATAAATAAAAACACTAAAGCTTTATTTCATGAGTCTTGTGGGACAATTGGCATACTAGGTATAGATTGGCCAAATGGCAGTGAACCGTTTCTATAAGTTGGTCGACTTTTATAAGTTTCTCAATGATTTAATTGCCTATTCAATAGTTTTTAAATAGACATTTAGTGTACTGCACGATACAACACGCTAGGGTAACAAATCTATGTTAGTTTGAAATTTCTTCATAGCTCTTACCAAACTCACATTTGAAATATTTACTATGTTTTATGAGATGTTCTACGTTAATTTCATTCATGGCAAATTTAGCCGCTATTGTTAGATTTTCCAGGTGTTATATCTCATAGAGGAATAAACAAAACAAACAGCGTAATGAGAAATGAATTAAAATACATAAGTAGATATGATATTATAGAATCTAGCCTCATATTTCACTATTCACAATCTAGTCAACACATTTGGTAGAATTTGTATGCTTGAAAATTCACTGATGGAAAATTCAATCAAAAGTTTCATTCTGGTTTATTCCAATAAAAAATGTATATTCATATAATTGTTGTTCAAATACTTGTGTGCATTATTAAAATAGGTTGATTAATTAATAGGTAATTATAATAGAAACATACTAAATACATATATTAATTTCTATAAATATAGATTTCATACGATATAATAATATCCATTAAATTAAAAAAATATAGAACAAAGGATAAAAATAATGTTTAAAAATATTACATGCCAAATTTAAATACTCTATATTTTGTAAAACATGAATACTTTCACTTAATAAATTTACCTTACTCAAATAAACACTACATTTAGTATAAAGACTTCCAGCAACCTTTTTATGGCCATGAATACGCGTGAGTTGCGGTTTGAGGTTTACTGTATTAATAATATAGGCGTACTATTAATTTTAACAAATAAAATATTTTTAATTAAAAATAATTTAATTTAAAATTCTAATTGAGCTTAGAGTCTTACTTATTTTGGTATTAACGCAACATTGTTTTGAATAGTTTTGGAAGATAATAATATAAATTCTGATTGAATTAAAGTGTTAAATTTTTTTGTTAATATACAGTAATATAGGATTTCTATACGAATTTTGAAGGCAGAAATATCTATACATCAGAGGACGCGTTAGCGGCCGACGATGTTTGATATTTCTGCCTTCAAAATTCAAGTATAGAAATCCTATTGTTAATGTTGCACATTACATAATATCGTCTGACATTCAAATTATTGATTCATCTGTCCATCTGTAAATTATTTAAATCATCTATGTAAATTATTTCAAAATATTCATAATTTGTTTTGAACTAACAATGGCGTTACTAAA
>JAUZND010087474.1:0-11014 GCA_034780555.1 Coelogynopora nodosa
TTTTCATTGATCATTGTTCGTTGTTCATATATCCATTGTACAATACCAAAAACAACTCTAATATAAATTCTTGGATATCTAATTTTTTGGTTTTTATTGCTTATAATTAAAAAACGCAATAATGTACAGGACAACCCATATATTCACAAGAATAAGGGAAATATACAAAACGATATTTTACATTACTGTGTTTACCTCCGTTTACCTTTCCAATTAGTTAATTAGTAGAAAAACCGTTACTATAAACGATTTGGCGGAATGTTTTTGGTGAAAAATATGATTCTCAAAGCTCTTTTTTGAACTCTTTCAAGGATTTCGGAGTCTCGTAGGTTGAACCCGATGAATAAATGGGCAGCATATTCTTTAATGCGGCGAACATTAGTAAAATAATTTTTTCAGAAGGGATTTCTTTTCGAAGAGTATATTAAGTTTCTGGACACAGTTCTTAACACAGCTGTTGATGTGGGTGTTTCATTTTTATTGGTGCTTAAAGTCACACCAAGGATAATTTTGCAGATTGGTTTCTTTATTGAATATGGCTTTCAAGAAGAAGAATTAATCCTTTAGTAAAGTCAGTGTTAAAAAGGGAAGTGATTAACTTTTCGAGAGTGACACAGTCGAAGGCCCTGAAGATGTCACAGCTATAAGCGAGGTCGCCACTTTGGAAGGATCACCCGTTTATTTAGTGAGGCAATCGTGTAAGTAGTAGGAGTTATGTAGACTCTGGACGAAAACCCCCTCCACTTTAATATTATTTTTGGTGTTCAGAGTGTTCTTTTGTAAAACTTGTTCGTTATACAAAACGTACAATTTAAATAATATTACTTTTTCAATATTTTAAAAATGTCGTTTTAATTTATATAAAAAATAATTATTAAACGTTTTTATTTGGATTAAAATGTTTTTTTAATATTATAGATAGTCACTTGCAGTGTCTGTTTTGTTCAGTATTGTCTTTCTTATTTTCTATTGGTAATATATGTGAATTTTCCTCTAATTATCACGAAATTTAATTATGGTGCGTGTGTTTTTCATTAATTTCTATGGAAATTAGTTTCTATTTAGTTAGAAACATTTATATTATTTTTTGGTGTTCAGAATGTCCTTTTGTTGAACTGTTTGGTCATACAAAATGTATAATTTGAATAATATTAAATTATTTATATTTTTAAATGTCGTTTAGTGCGGAAAATATTATTAAACGCTCTTCTGATCAATGACACTATTCTTAAACATTTCATAAGGTCTCTTGCAGTGACCAATTGTTCTCTTATTTTTTGGTGTTAAGAATGTCCTTATGTGATACTATTTGGCTATTGCCATTATATAATACAAAATATTGTGAATTGGCAAGTTTAGGCGAGACTGGAACTAGAAGCAGAAGTAATTCTAGTAGCAACGGAGTCTCTAATTATGCTAAATATAGGTATTTAACAAATGTTAAATAAAAAAATAATAAAAATTTATAAGATATAAAAAATATATCTAATTGGGTTTGGAGGGGTTGCCGTTATAGAAATTGTGGATTGCGAGTGAAGGCGAGTACGACCATTCGTGGTAAAAGCCGGATGCAGAATGAATTCAAGTTGCAACAGTGTCTATTTATACTAAACTAGAGTGTACTCAACAGTCGCGATCTCGGTCAGCATACAAAGAGGGGGTGTCTTGATCCAGAGTCGACATATCTCCTACTACTCGTAGTATTTGATAGGGGTTTGAAACCGTATTGATTCGGACCGTAGTTGTCATAAAAGAAGTTACTTGTTTTTGCAAATATAGAAGCTTTTCGAACAGACACACAGAAGTGAGATGGGTTTTAGATCATCTAAGATCGCGTTTTATTTATAGTATCGATCGAATGATTTGAATAAATACATCGTACGAAAGTTTGCAATCGTACCAGCAATAGGGGTGAATTAACAACATAAATAATTGTCCATTCACACTGACACTTTACTTACCCCGTATAAATGTCAGTGTGCAAATATTACGTAAAAATAGATGCATTGGCTCTACAAATCAACTGTCAAAGAAACTGAATTTATGAACACAATCAATAAATTATATTTACCGTATCGGTTAATAGAAATTGATTTTTTTGTTTAAACAGATTAATTATTATAAAACATAAATTTACTAAATTATAAAATTAAGTTTATCTTTTTTGTCCTTGATTTATCCTTTTTTTATGTGATTAGCATAATTCATAAACAATATATATATATATCATTTGTTAAAAACAAAATTTATAGATGCGATTATTATTATATTTATAGTGTACAATATTATAATTTCAGATTACATTTCGAAATGAAAAAAACCTTCAACTTTTACTTTTTACTGGTGACATGTCCCGCTTTACAACTTTGTACAAATCCTGAAACATTGAAACTTAAGCTGGACAACTGTCAAAAATTCCTCCAAAAAGCTCAAGCATATGAATCTGAAATTTCGAAGGAAATCTTTGTCAATCGAGTTTTGAATCTTCGCAGAGTTCACCTCTGTCTAACCTTCTTTGGCTTCCAGGGCTACAACCTTGGTGTTGAACTAAGTGAAGCGAAGGTGGGGAATGACGTATCAACTATGATCCGGTACAACTCAACCTTGACTTCATTTTATGACCTTTTCAGTGCCATTAAATCACTTCACAACGTTCTGGATGACCTACCCCAACGAGGGGACTATAAAACTGCCAAAGAAAAATATGACAAGCTGGAAGGCTTGCTGGAAACGTCGATAAATTATTGGCAAGAAATAATTAATGGCAATAATATGAAAGGAGACAAGAAACAGTTTCTCAATTTTATCAAGACAGTTTATCTTCAGACTGGAGTCGATCTGTATGAAGGTTTTGTGTCTAAAACTAAACTGTTTCGCATGGATTTGCTATCTGTCATCTTTGACCAATCACGTCAACATGTTCTCCGATTTTACAAATTTACGATCCGCATGATGTGCAACGTTGGCCTTGCTGCGGTCATTGATGGAGCAAAGGATTACTATCTGCTTGGAAGTTCAATCACCAGAAGAACCAGGGCCAATAATTGGATAGTCCGGGTTAAAACATTAACCGGAGAGATTGTTCAGTTTGCCAATAGATGTGTAACCATGAAAACATTCACTCCAGAAATAAAAGAAGTATTTGAAAATAGCTTTATGAAAAACAAAGATAATGAAAGATTCCTGGTGATGGGAGGCAGAATGGCGCGAGATCTGAATAATGCAGCTCCTCATCTTGCATTTGCTTTATGGATTTACAAAACATCTGAGCTTAATCACACTAAATACGAACTTCAAACTTTTACTGATGTAGGTATTCATCCGTGTAAATCAATACTTTATGTCTAAATTTAAATGGATCTTAATGAAATACTTTTAATATCTAAGATAATAATACTTAATTTTTGTTTTAATTACTTTTCAATTCAGCTCGTCATGAGAAAAGAGGACTTTCAATATGATCGATTCATAGCCGCGGTGGCCTCTTCTTATGTGGAAGGACAGCTCAGCACTCAGGACGAAAAAAGACAGATGTTGGATTCTGCTACGGCCTTCTACTTCTCAAAATGCAACGAATGGCAGTTTTCAGATGAACCAGCAAAATCCCTGGCCACTCGTTTATCAGGAAATTATACCGCAGCGTTTATCTCCGCGCAAAGTTTGCGGGTGTTCAGAAAGTTTCCCTCGGGTTTGTCTTACGTTAAGGGAATTTCTGCAGAGAACTGTTTCAATGGGGAGCATTATTCACTGGACCTGTTCGGTTAAGGGGGGGTGTTTTCTGTGCAGTTTCCTCAACATTCATTAAATTTAGCATATATTCATATGTTTAGGTTGCTTGTTTTATGTTGTAATTTGTATGGTTTTATATTATACTATTGTAGTATTAATCAACTGTATATATTAATTAAATTTCGTCGAATTACTTTAATTTTTTATCGGGCTAGCAAATTATGACAGAAATGAAAGCATAAAATCAACCAAGATCGATAATTGATTTTATTGGATAGTTCGCATATTATCGAGAGATGTTGCTGTTCAGTAAAACAAATGAATTTTGTTTCAAATATCTGAATTTATCTTTTCTCTCTTTTCTGACTACTTCAGGTTGTGCAAGTAAACTTTTCTGCACAGCCAAAAATTATCTCATATTACTTAAATTGTCTCCTGATTATTCCTGTATGGTGGGCGTATATATTCCTCATCTTTTGACAATTTGAGAAATCTAATTTGTCCATCAAGACACCCTACCCCCTTTGTGTTTGTCACTGATGTTCTTTGTATATTACCAATAAATAAAAAGATGACCACTAGAATGTCAACCATTTTGATTTTATGTTCATAATATTCATTTTCATGTTGAGGTTTAACATAATATAAATATCATAATATTAACAAATATGGTTATAAAGGTAAACTTGGTTACAATGTCATATATGTAGGTACATTTTTATAGGCTAAACATATATTACAAACATATAAGAAGGATACGTAAAGAGTTTAAAAAAACTTAGGCTAGTTACAAGATGATAAAATTCAATTTGATGTCATCTTACGTCTATTTTTAAATAGTCTGACACAAAATCATCGTCACAAGTGAATGCAATTAGCGTTATAGAAAATATGTAATTATGAGAACTCTTCATTCTTCATTATGTCCACTCTTCACTCTTCATTGTGCCTACTCATCAGTTGTATATAACTAAATATTTATGACTACTCCTGAACAACTCATAACTAAACATTGAACACTGTTTTCAATTCTCCTTTATAGTTAAAAAAATAAATTGTTACGATCCATAGAACTTTTTTTAATTTTAATTTAATTGGTTTTATGTTATAATCAAGTTACCTACATATTTGTAATACGGATAATATTTATCATCATAACATTATTATGTTACACATAAATGTTCATTTTATGCAATTTACCATTTGTTAATAATAAAATATTTATATTTATGAATAAATTATTATGAACTATTTATTATTTAATATATATATTATGAATAATAATAATACTAACAAGCTAAACCCAAAAAATGTGAAATATTAAATTTAGAAGTGCTCAATTTCCAAATGCTCAGCTGTAGGCCTACGACACAAGAATCGAACTTAATGCCTTCTGAATTGAAGGAAGAGATGCTAACAGATTGCATGTGTAGCATTTGCATTCTTTTATCTCTTTTCCTCTCCCTCTCCATCCCCTCCCCTTCTGTTCTCTCTTTTCCTCTCCCTCTCCATCCCTTTCTTTTCTTTCTTTTTCCTCTCCCTCTCCATCCCCCTTTTTTCTCTCTTTCCTCTCCCTCTCCATCCCTTTCTTTTCTCTCTTTCCTCTCCCTCTCCATCACCCTATTTTCTCTCTTTCCTCTCCCTCTCCATCACCCTTCTTTTCTCTTTTTCCTACCCCTTCCCTTTTCTTTCTGTCCCCTCCCCTGGATTCACGAGGGGGAGGGGGAGGCGAATTTACTCCCCAATAGGCAGGTTTGGTTACCATGTCTAGATAGCTATGTTTGGTTACCATGTTTGGTTGCTATGTTTGGTTGCTATGTTTGGTTGCTATGTTTGGTTGCTATGTTTTATTTTCAGCTTAACGCACTTACATAATAAAGTTACATAATAAACTCGAATAATGCTGCTCTGAATATATAGTACGCACATTAAAGTTATTGAAAATCTAATCAATAATGCCTAACCAAGCTATGAACGTTGCTTAAATTATTTTATTTCAAATTTGTCCAGAAAGTATACTTTAAAACCATTTACTACATGTTCATGATCTGTTTTTTAATGATTAATATCGAGTAGATGAATATTCCACGTTCAAGTAGTCATTCCAATACCAACATTTCATTTCGATATTCTTGCTCACATATTACAAATTATATGCGTGTCTCCTTTCTTCCATTTGCATACATTTAAAGTGATAAAACAATCGATACTCAATTTTTGCGCCAGATTACCAAGAGGCATCAACATAGCCTTACATTGCTGCTCTGGCTAATGGAAAAATCTAATTGTACAGCGTCAGACATCCGGATTTTGTCCTTTCCACGCACCTATAGATTATGAATAGAAACTTTTGTAATTCTATATAGAAATCGGTATTGAACATATATGCGGACAAATATTAAATTTATCATTTGTTCTCTGATTAAATAGCTGATCAAATGACTGATTCGTGACAAATAAGCGACTACTATAATAATTAATTTTAAATAACGGGAAAAAATAAGATTTTAGATTTTTTATGCTTGTTTAAAACTGAAAGCTTAAACACATTTTGATAGACCAACTATAAAATTGTCTGAAAAAGACTATTAATATTGCATTTTAAATAATGTGTATTACGTCATTAAATTCACCATTTTATGTTATATAAACATGTGGAATCAAAAGTATATTAATAATTTAAGATGTAAAGAAACTTTCAGAACGATTGCCTTAACAGAGTTTGAGAACCTAAATATGATTAATCATCTCTCAAGGAAACTCATAGTATGCATTTCCCGTTTAATTATTGATATATCAAATAAATGAATACAATAATGTTCCAAAAATGATGACACAAGAACTTATCCATTGGGTCCCCTATAATATTTGCCCCTAACATTTAATAACCTTTCCAATTTTTCTATAAGCCTACCTATATATATAAATGGAGCTAGCTTTTTTCATTGGTAGATATACATGATTGTTAATACATATATATATATATGTGTTTGTTGTTTAATGCTGAGTTGAGTAGAGTGTTTCTCCTTATAAGTAATGTATATATATTGCATATGTTACTAAATAATTATTTGATGCTGACGTTTAGTAAACAATTACATTGTATCAATAAATAATTAAAAACTAAAATTTAGAAACCAAATTTTGTTACTTACATTTGTTGAAGCCGAAAGTATATTTTAAAAATATTATTCCAATAAATTAAAATGTCTATATTTTACTCAAATAACAACTTTGATGTGTGTTTTGTTATTTATGAATCTTCAACAAAATAAGCAATTAACAAAAAAGTAAAATATATATATTAATTTGCAAAATAATTGTTATATCTCAACCATAGATATATAATTGTTTATCTATTTTATTGTCTTATTATAATACAACTATTATAATATCTCTATGATCTCAACGATTACAAATTAGGAATTTGATGACATTAAAAATATACTACTGACTTTTGATGGCAGTAGTGAAGGGAATTATGCAATATTAAAAGTAACTTTAATAGTAACTCAATGTTAACTTTGTCAATTTTAAATTCTCATTTTGTGGAGTGCAAATTGACCCACACTAATTTAACCAATGCATTGCGTAGGTTTTAAAGGCGATTTTAAATATATCATCGGATTTCTTATCAGACGTTTAGTTAGGTGTATATTTAAGAATTGGGTAAAGTGTAAAAATCGGTATTACATGTATTACGTCACTATGTTCTCGAGTATAATCCACGATATTATATTAACAATTAAACAGACTGTAATAAACATTCAGAACGATTATCAGGTCAATTTCACCCCCCTCCCGGCTAGTGCTTTTGAAGTTAAGTCATAAAACCCAAATTTGGAACTTAATTAAAACTAAATAAAAGATATTATATAGCTTATAAGAAACAATTCTTATCAATAATTAATTGCTCTCAATTTCAATCGTGTGAAATCTGCATAAAAAACAAAGTTTTCGACACCAAAAAAATACGATCCTGTGACCACCACTAACATTTGAACAAAGAAAATAACAACAACAGTAAAGAAGACACATGTTCATATTTAAAAAATATATATTTTCTATCATCTATTGGTCACAGAACACAGCAGCTCAGCTTACACAGAAGCCGACAAGAAAACCTCTCCACCACAGAACTGCAGCTGCGGTGGAACACACAATTCCCAGTAGACACTTCACTTGGACGGCAGCAAAACAGCAGCCAAGCGGAGCCTCCAGTCGGTGTATATATCACAAAACTCGACAAAACGTGTTAAATTGTGTCCACAGGGCGTGTTGCGGGGCGGGGGAAAACATAGAACCAAATAATAAGCTTAAGATTGGACGGAATTTGAAACTACAAAAAACAAAACGGTTCGCTCAACATAACTCATAGGAATAAACAAACATATACAAAAACGGACAGAACAGGTAATCATCGTAATATATGCAGTAGATAATAGTTCTATAAATGTATGTATATAAATAAGATAAGGTATGTATAACTATAGTTCTTTCTCTGAAACAAAAATAGGCAATCCGTGTAGATAAAAAGGCGTATTGTAGTGGATAGCAGCTGAGGCTAACGAAGGCCATCGATATAGGAGCTTCTTATAAATCTCATCTTTAAACTGGCATAGAACAATCGCAAATAATGGTGATTAATATGATACAATAGAATTTGTTGGATATGTATGACGTGTATCTATATATATATATATATATACAGGTGAGGAAATAGGCACATCTAACGCATTTAGTGGTAACAATCAAGCACAGAGGAAAAAAACGAAAAACTATATATATGGCAGACTCTGTTGCAAAACTAAAACTGAAAAAATAAAATAAAATCAGGCTGGCTGGATATGTAAATGGTGTAAATGAAAGAGAGAATCAAGCAGACGGATGGATTGGGTTGTATCTCAATGGATATAAGTTAACAAAACTAATACAAATAAAATAAGAAAAAAGCGCAAAGTTCAGCATATAACTTGTTCTCGACGACTTCAACGGAGCGATAATGATAACCAAATAAAATGTGAGATAAAAACATAAACTCACGGCACATAATCTCTCACTAGTTGAAGAAAAAATGCGTCAGCATAGAAATAAAAATATAGTCAGTAAAAAAAGCGCTAGAAGAGGCTGGCTGGGGGACCGCCTTCGTGTTTCACAATGTTAGGTATCGCAAACACACAAGTGGTGCATTCTGATTCGGGGGTTGGTTGGTACACAGTGTGCTCACTAGCTCACTCCCTCAATCCACACACAAATAGCGCGTCACTACAGCAACCATGAAAGGCAGGGAGAGAAGAACAAATGTGCGTCGTGCAGTGAGTGAATCCCAATCTAGAGAAAAACAAAAATATATAATATAAATAGTATCAAACCCCGTTTGTGAGCACGTAACAGATATTCCCGTCCACAGTCAGTGTTGCCTTCGTAACACGCGCACGTATTGTTCTGTATATATATAGGCGGTTACAAAAAGAATGTTACCAAAATGTTAGAAAAGAAGAGAGAAGAACAACTCGTAACTGGCGAGGATAGGAGATCGGTACTGTACCAAGCTGTGGGCAGGTCCATGAATCATTATGTACACCAGACTCTGGTCATCATAGCTGCTGTTGTTGATGTTGTCGTCAGCATTTGTACGGTTGGCACAGTTTATATCTGTCAACCAGGACCAAGTATCGATCTGTCGGGCCGCAGTATTATAGTTACATATATACATAATTGACATATCATTGGGTGTAGCACACTATCTATTACAAACTCTTCCTCTACGATAATATATATTTAAATTGCTACCAACTTCTGATAAGATATATACAAGTATAGAACCTAGATTATTTTAGACATTTCATTCATTCAAATTGCTATTTATTTTCAGATTTTACTAAGAAACCAAGATTTGATAAAACTTGAGGAATCTTGGGGTGAAATTAAGGCATCGACGTACAGTTATTAATATAAACATATCTAGTAAATTGAATCTACAATGTTTGGTGTAATATATTGTACAGTTGATACATTTCTACGAGAAACAGAGCAGTAATTTGCAAAGACACAACAATGCTTGTCTGTCATGTATTAGGCATGATATGTGAATCAGATCTGCAGTGTCAGTCTTGTACGGAACGGAACACACCACCAACTGGAGCTAACTCAAGCCCAGAATCGTGTCCAACTCCTCGAGATTGAGCTGCTCATCCACCCACTGCTGGTCCTCCTCTAACAGGAGCGGCGAGGGGGCCAGCGGCGTCCTCCCACCGCCGTCCATACCACCACCACCGCCGCCGCTACGTGCCGCCGCCGCCGACATGAGCAGCTGGGCGCCGGTGGAGCTGCCCAGACTCTGACTCCACCAGTCTGGCGGCTTGAGACTCACGCCCTGGATGGTGAGATCGAGCGGGTCGCCCTGGGTGGTCAGATCCACCGCCGGGAAGCCCGCCAGCGCCAGGTCCTCACCGCCGCCACCGCCACCGCCGCCGGAGGAGAGGAAGTCGTTGAGGACGGCGGTGGCGGTGGCGTCATCATGGTGCTGTTGGCTGCCGCCGACGACGCCGCGTGTTAGGGGGGGCATGTTGGGCGTCATCATGGCCGTCACCAGGTCGTCCTGCTAATGGCGGTGGAGACGGGTGGTTGTTGGTAGCGGATTGGTGCAAGGAGGACCTAATGCGACGTTACACTGCCACCGACCTTTTTCTCTTTTAACACGAGAGTATCTGCTAAAATTCCCGAGAGTGTATTATGTTTAATTATGATTAAAAGAACAGTGAAAAACTTTACCAGAAAATTAGGGCATTTTGAGAGATATTTTAAAATTAGTATTTCATTTCACAGTATGTAATTGACAGATTTCCTAAATGTGATAAAATTAAACAGTAATATATAATTACAAGTTCGAGTAATTTAATCAATGTCTGTAGTGATAAAGTTTAAATATTCATTTAGATATATTCAAAAATTAAATCTAAATATATTGTATACAATAAAATATTATTTTCGTGAAGTTAAATATCTAAATGAGAGCTACTACCATTAAAAATACCATTTATATTACGAACATTATCGATTAGTTAGTCGTATAAAAATCTTCTATTAGTTGGTCATGTAAAGATCTTCTATTCGTTAGTCAGGTAAAGATCTTCTATTAGTTGGTCATGTAAAGATCTTCTATTAGTTGTTCATGTAAAGATCTTCTATTAGTTGGTCATGTAAATATCTTCTATTAGTTGGTCATGTAAAGATCTTCTATTAGTTGGTCATGTAAAGATCTTCTATTAGTTGGTCATGTAAA
>JAUZND010087485.1:0-15468 GCA_034780555.1 Coelogynopora nodosa
TATGCTATGAATAGAGTGTAAATATGCTATGAATAGAGTGTAAATATGCTATGAATAGAGTGTAAATATGCTATGAATAGAGTGTAAATATGCTATGAAGAGAGTGTAAATATGCTATGAATAGAGTGTTAATAGCTTAGTTTAAATAGGTACAATTATACAAATTTTAATAGTAACTAATTGTTGACTATAAAATATACTGCTCACATGTCGTCTTTTTTATTTTGCAATACACACGTATATTTATATTCATCAAATGCACTACTCCCAATGGGTCAATATTCTGTATAAAGTTAAAATTGAATTAATTATTGTTCTATTGTTCTTCTAACTGCTCAGAGGACGTGTCATTGCAGCAATTTTATACATGCTTTATAGAAGTCACTTGTTAGGAAATTAGCGTCTAATATTAACAAATTCAGTAATTGTCATAATCATCCTTTCAGGAAAATACAGCTATGTTATCATATGTTGTGAACTTTTCTGAGTGCAGTTATCGACAATAACATTTTCCTGTGACACGTTACAAAATATAACAATGTGCGCTTAACAATAACCGAAAATGACAAAATTCGATATTTTGTTAACATATTATAATTTTTCAAACTGCGAAAAACAAAACAAAAAATATATAGAAGTATGTAGTTTTCATTGGAATACATATATAAACATACATAATGCCCTCACATGATCAATCAATTTAAGATATTTTCCTATTTTGAAATCAATATTAGAAGGGATAACTATGTGAGATCAGGATATTGATTGGCCTTATTCTGGGATAATATTCACCTTAAAAGTACCAAGGCTAAGAGATTTCAATTTAATCAAGCGTATATTATCATTTAATAATTTAAATTTGCAAAACGTATTATTCTGAAATGTTGAGTATTTGCGTAATTATTCATTTGTGTTTGATTGAAATATTGAGTATTTGCATAATTATTGATTTATGTTTGATATCATATATTTGCCTGGAATGTATTGATTAAAATTATAATGTTATACATTACTTAAACAATAAAATATTATATAAATATATAACTAATGATACTAGAAAAAGATAAAATAAACCCACATGTATATAGGAGAAAATATTGTAGTAATTGTAAAAAACATTATTGTAAGTAGGAAAAGTATTACTGTTTCATTTTGAATTTCTAAGACATTGCTAAAAAATTAGCCTTGTTAATAATTGATACAGTTGGATTAGTTTATATATAGTTATACTGCTCCACACCATCTAAACTAGTTATGCAAATTAATTATAGTGTTATAAAAAGTTTGTATATATAACGTGTTCTACTACAATTTTTATTTTATACAATAACTAGCTACATATAATAATTATACATACATGATTATAGTCAGGTACTTCTCAGTCATAACTCTTTCTGAACCTGTCCTACTAGATGCTTATTTTAGTTTGTATTTCGGAATATGGAATAAAATTGATTCAAAAAAATTACCACATTATTATGTATACATAATTTAATCAAAGGTCTCATTGCAAATTCATAGTCATACATGGGAATACTTAAATTTACATTATTATTCATGCATGCGTTAACAATTAAAATGCATCCCATTTACAAAAAAACAATATGTTCACGTTTAAGTATTTTAATATATATAATAGTAGTACGTTAGTCTTGTACAGTAGTTTGTTATTAATTCAATATAATTTTTTAAAAAAATTTAATTTTATTTAATAATATTACATAATTACATAATAGCATACTCAACTAAAGTGTGTTACCGTTAACGAACTAATAATTAAAAATAATATTAGGTAGTTTACATAATTTCATGAATTATATTCAAATTATTTGTTTTTTGAAAAATAATTATTTTATTTCGTAAGTTCCTATAAATTATATAAAATTGTATTAATTCTTATAAGAACCTTATACATTTTTATAATTCTTATATATTGTATATTTATACTCGTGTAAAAGAATGTAGCACATCCACCCGAAATAAGGTCTTTCACCTGTTCGAAGTGCTCTCTAGCAATGACGTACAGCTCCCCGTGATCGTCCCCCAATCAACGCTGCCACCGCCACCGCCACCGCCACCGCCGCCGCCACTAATGCTCATCTTGGAGACGGTCTCGGAGCTGGTTGCGCTGCAGTTGTCAAGGAGGCTGGCGCCAGACTCTTCCTGGAAGCGGCGATGCTGCCGGTACTTGCGGATCAGCCAGGTGGTGAAGGCGCCAACTATCGCCAGACTGCCCAGCACAATCACGGTAACCGCTCCGGCACTGAGGGTTATGCCTGGATTGGGGGGTTGGGGATACACAATTTACCGTACGGTGTGTTTTAACTCATATCAATTGAGGCCATTTTTTTTCACTGATTAAGAACTGATTTTTTTTCTGTCACCCATTCTATTTTCCGAAAAGAGTAAATCGTTTTTTTCAAGTTAATATTAAGATAATTGTTACTGATTTATTGTGAAATAAATGGTATGTGACAATAGTGGATCGGTCAACATGTCACGTTACATAATGAAATAGAACATGTACACACCTATGCATATTTTGTTTATTCTCTATTTTTAGTTTCTTTTATTGTATATTATATTCCCTATGATGAAAAATGCACCAATAGCGAATAATATATCAATAAACCCTCAATATTCAAATAGAATAAAATTAAACGAGATTAAGCGTTCACATATTTTGGGAGTAGGGGAGATATTCACCAACATCCCTCTTAGACATGCGTATAACTCATCCTTTCAAAAACGACTCAACCAATCAGGCTAAAATTTAGTGACAGTAATCATTTTATTCCGGGAAATTTTTTCATGAAACATTTTTTATCAACTGGATTTCAACTTGGTGTTAAAAATTTTACATTCATTTCACGATCTTCAACGGTATCAGATTCATATGTATTGTTGCTCGTATCCTTCTGTATGTAATATTGTTATCATAGCAAAGTTAGGAATGGATAAAAAAAGTTAAAATAATATGATAACATATATTATTAAAAAAATCAATAATATATAAAAATGATACCACAATTTCGAGGTTAAGATCTTACGAATCCACTCACAGAAAAAAATCATTGTTTACATTCTATGTGTGGCTTTTTTAAATCCCTTATTAATATTTCTAAATGATTATAGTCATTCTTACTATTAAGTAAATGATTATATTTATATATTTAACAATAACAATAACAATAACAAATTAATATCAAATCTGAAACAAATTAGAAACAATCTTAATAGTTAGGTAAACATGCATAAAAGTATTACAAAAATATACCTGAAGTTATCAAAAATCCTCTTTGTGCTACCTTAAGAATACATAATTAAATCGAGAATGTCGTTCAATTCATTCATTACACAGTGTGGCTGTATACTACATAGTAGGTAACTCTTAGTCAAAATAAATTCGTCATAAAAAAGAGAGGGGTGATCAAATGTTTCATAGTTTTCATCAGCCAAATAAGACCTCCCTCGCGACGGAAATAAATAATATCCATCCGCTTATTCAAATTTGTTCATCACAAAGTTATCTAACAGTTATTAGGATATAAATATATAAGCTTCAATTTCTACGTCACATTTATTTGCTTCTACATCTACGTCACATTTATTTGCTTCTACATCTACGTCACATTTATTTGCTTCAATATCTATGTCAAATATCTATGGTTCAATATCTATGTCAAATATCTACGCTTCAATATCTATGTCAAATATCTACGCTTCAATATCTATGTCAAATATCTATGCTTCAAAATTAGATAACCCATTGACATTATTGTATCATTTATTCTATTAAAGTAAATAAAAACACGGTTAATAATTATCAAGGTAAAACCATTTTTAAATAGATTATAACATTAGCTGTATTAGATAACAGTTTATTGTATCGATACATTTGTAATTAGTGGTTTTTATATTATTATACAGTTTTAGGACATATCACACACATAGTCATTTGGTGATTCTTTTTTTTAATTAAGAAAATGTTTAATTATAATATCCGTCATTAATGAAATTTCAATTGTATTGTAAATTGACTATTTCACAATAAATTAACTACTTAATACTATTGCTGTATACCGCCGAAAAAAAACTTATATTTTATAACCAATTGTATTTGTTGTTTATTGTAATTCTTATGTACCGACTTTCATAACGGTCACAATCACATCATACAAAAGAAAACACATGAATTGATAATATCCACCTTATTCATCAGGTAACAATGCAATGTTTCAATACGTACATTATATAAAAATTATAATTCATTTTATTTTATTTTCATCTGCCGTAATCTTCCAAATGAAGCTGTTCTTCCCACACTTATTCTGTAAATAATGGGATGAATTTACAGTTTATTTTAACAAACCGCTGCTGATTAAATGTTTCCGCCTTTTATTATCTTCTTTAAATGATAAATGTTTAATTGTAGAAAAATGACACAAATTAATAAAAAACATGATTATAGTAATATTCAATCTCACCGATAGTTTTTACATAATATATCAATATATTATAGTTTAAGTTAATAAACATAAAAAAAGTATAAACAATATGAAAGTTGTACCAGGTAATGTATTTTTAAAGATAATGTTTATGTTGTGATATTGTATAAATATTTTAAGTAAGACCACACATTTGTTTTGTCGTCTAGAATATAGACTATTTACAATGATAATTCATTACATATAAATATATATGAATTAAAACTGTCAACATCATTTAATAATATACCTATCACATACTTAATAATATAATACCGAAAAGGCTAAAAGAATAAATAAACGAGTGAATAAATAAAACTATAATTATTGATAATAACACTATCCAATATGTCGCATATAATCAACCGAAAAGTATAAATTTATTATACCAATATTCAATTAAAAAAGCGATCAATCAATGAATCCGAAAATAGATAATTTTTTGGCGATTGACAGATAAAGTGTCAACTTCCTGATAAAAATATGTCAATGCCTTCTCCACCAGTTCATTTCCATACATTATCAGCGTCGTATAGCGGTATCTGCGTCCGGCTTACGACTTAGGGAATACTATAGGATGTTCAACCAGAACTGAACTTTACGGCTATAGCTACGTATATGGCCAAGCAGACCAAAAGTCTTATAGTCCTCCTCTGTTTTAAAAAAGGGTTCTGAAAAGGTTTAAACTTCCGCATGTGCATCTCGAATACTATATAATTTATTTGGAAGGTTAATTGTGGTATATAAGAGCCAAATATTGTGAATAGTTTTCACCATATTTAATATATATATATACAAAAAAACTATATTTCATTTAGTGTTCATTGTACCTTTTACTGAGGGTATCCTTATTTTTAATGATAAGTAATTCAAACCGCCGACTGGCGAAGACTTCAACATCTCAGATCAGTTTTTGAAGCTGTACTAAAAATACTAATAAGCAAATTAAATTGACATCAGAATATCCGGCCACTTCAATATTATGCAAATCGTTTCTTTCCTAGATATACAATAATTATGTATATAACATGAAGTGGCTATAATTAGGCAAAGTTGTAATTGAGTACGTTTTGTAGTTAGCAATGTCATTCCAAATTTGCTAATACTAGTGAAAGTTTCGTATTTTTGCAATAATATGTTTCGGTTTTATGTCTCTGACTTGACATTTTTTAAATATCATTTTAGGTTTCTTTTCCAAATAATTTTGAGAAAAATTTTTTTTTTATATGTCTATGCATATTGTTAAGATATCGAATTTTTATTGATATTCATTAAATTTTTGTCAATTCATTTTGAAACGAAAATGTTTAAGAAGATGAACCCACTTTTTTTACAAATTCTAAAATGTGGCATAGGACAATTGTGTGATAGGGGCGCAGAAAGCTATTTAACATTGGTCAGAGTAAATACCAAAATTGGAACATCACTTTCAAAAATTGGCGCTCCATTTCTAAACATTAATTTCTTTTATTAATGTAATTATAAAGCGGCATTTATTGTACATGAATAACAGAAAAGTGTGGATGTCTAATGTATTACTTCTATTATTGAATAACTACTAATTTGACATACCACCCTGTCTCTTCATAGCTTCATAACTAGTTTACTTCGAATCATGTAATCATTATTCCTTTAAACAAATAATCTAAAACGATGCCTACTGTCTTCATCGTGTAAACAATAAGTACAATAATATGTTCCTTAAAAAAGAGCGCATTGAAATCTATTAATCCGTAAATACCGAATCTGCCTGTTTTACCAGGTCTTCTTTTTTCGCCCCTCTGCGACAAAATGAAAATATTAAAATGTTATAAACATTATTCTGTACACTATAAACACAAAACTAATAAAATATGTTATATATAAGTTATACCGTACTGTAAATTATAATATCCACGAAACATAATAAATAATTATTGTCATTTTATGCTTAATTATGTTTTTAGGGAATAATATGTTTTGAACAGTGAAGTACATTTGTACAATACTTTCAACAAATATTGCATTAATGGCAGCATATAAAATAATGCATATTTCAAACTATTTACAATTATAGAGCTAGAAATAGGAACTATTTTTTTACATTTATTAATACATTTTATACAAAAAATATTTATTTTATATATATTTTTCAAATTAAATTTGACAAACATCACTGACTAGGTTAAACATTTTATTAAAACGAATTTATCCAATTAATCTTTTTGAATTGGGAAAATAACAAACTGAACAGCTTAATTAAAAATATATTATCCAGCCGACTAAACAGTGACATATAACTAATTCGAATTATTAGCAACAAAACCAAACTTTCGTAACATGAAACGACATTAACGCTTGAGTAGAACTTAATCGCAACTTAATGGGATATTTTCTGCCACATGAAAAGAATGTTAGTGTTAGTGCGGGGAGTCGTGTGATAGAAG
Source organism: Coelogynopora nodosa (assembly GCA_034780555.1). NCBI lineage: Eukaryota > Metazoa > Platyhelminthes > Proseriata > Coelogynoporidae > Coelogynopora > Coelogynopora nodosa. Next base: position 6,914 of record JAUZND010087485.1, read on the forward strand.
TATATCTGCCACGTTTGTCTTTATTATAAAATAATCAATTTTTAGTTATTAAATGCTATAATGTATGCTTTTTTAAATGTTTGTAACATGTTTCTTTCGATACAAATGTGACATTTAAGGAAGCAATAGCTTGCTTTCTTCTCTGACATATACATATATGGAGAGTTTGTGAACAACAAGGGTCGAATTGCAAACACCCTTTATTAAATCAGGTTGGATATGTTAAGTGAGAAATGTTGAGTGAGTTATCACATACCAGAAGCCCGTTTTACTAAAACATGTAAGCCGAGCTTGCTAACACTCTTCTATGAAATTGTGCTAGAAGGACGTCCGGGTAGCAATTCGCGGCAGATAATCGCATAGGAGATCCTCTATATATATATAATAGTCAACATAGCCACTAAATGGAGACTAATAGTACATTATGCAACGAAAATGGCGTAAACATTACGACATGAGAACAAGTTTTTGTCACGAGAGCGGAGCCCGAGTGTTCAAAATTGCGTTCGAGTGTCGTATTTACGCGATTTGAGTTCGCATAAATGCTTTACGCTTTTGTATATAATATTTGAATCGAACTTGTATCGGCACAATCTTAGCCTATTTCAGTAGTGATTTAATGAAAGCAAATGATATATTTTTAATTATTTAATGATTATTGCTTCATTAATTTGAATTCAAGCAACTGATTTAATCTTTTAAATATTGATCTATGCGTTATAGTTATAACCAAAGTTAGTTTGCATCACTAAACAGCAATGTCAACTGATATTTCGTCGATTTAATTATATTTAAATTATATTATAAAGTTGTATAATTTGGTGACGTACGTATTGGCAGTGGCATAATATTTAAATTAGCGTGATATTATATAAATAGATAAAAACGCGTAAATAGTTTTTTGTAGTGTATTTCATGGATTCATAAGAAAGCAGGCGACAATTAATATTTTAGATTAATTTTCAAAAGTATTGCTTTTAAAGTATGAGCGATTTTGCTAATTAGATGAAAGGTCAATATTTAAATATTTATTGAACGATGTTGGACCAAATGTTTTGGTTATTCATTAGAAATTTAGTAATTTAATTTTCAAAATGTTGATTATCGCATAGATAGACTGTTCATAAAAAAAATGTTGTACAATATTAGTAACAATATTAATCTCATGCCTCATTATTACAGCGTAGTGACGACGAAAAATGCCACATAGTTAAAAGAAGGATTAAAAAGACAAATTGTAAAGTCATATTAATTTATTATACATTTGTTACCATTTAACAAAAACATGATGTTATAACGGTATATCTTTATCCACATTTTATGATTCTATATTTATATGTTAGATGCAGCATTGATTTAACACAACAGTGAAAACCATGCAGCATCCCAATGTGAATAATTATTTTTCTTAATTTCATCTTTGCAATAACTTTTATTGGAAATAGACAGCAGGAAATTGCATCCGAAAAAAGTCAAATAAGTATTAATTGTGTATTTAAGATAACCTAGATTGATGCTTCTAACTATTACAATTTGGAAATATTATATTCTGTTTCTCTATAACAAAAGGTCACTTTAATGATTCCTTTGTGCTTCAATTATAACATATATATAACAAAAACGGTGCAGTATTGTTAGATTAATTAATATTTCCCAATTAAAAAATTCGTGAGTATTGGCGAACAGCATTTTTTTCTCCTGTAACATTTATCCATTATGAAATTGGACTGAAATAGGCCTTATAAAATTATCATTAATATTAGATTAAAATTGATAACAATTAATATAGCAATGCGATTCGTTTAATTAAGAGTGTTCGATAATAATGTGAGGTGAGCGAAATATATTTCAATACCCCAAACATCATTATCTAAAATGTTGGTTGTCGACGGGCCTAGAACACCTGCAACAAACACAGCAACAAACTCTGCTGTTTTCCTTCTTGGGAAATTTTAATTTATGTTTAACTATACAAAACCATGCAAGCCTCTTTCTAATCTAGATTATTAATTGAATCTAATGAGATATACAGGTACTCATAGATCCCTATTTCGCACGCATATATTTTCATAATTTATCCAGATCTTACCAATATGATAACTTCACAATTTAGATCTTAACTCATGATCTAGCAAGATCTTGGTAAACAAGTTTCACCGGGTGGTAAGTATAGACCTGCTATACAATATATGAGAATGAAACAAAGGTTCGATTTATATCAAAAATGTTTAAAATTTTACCAATTTTTGTGCTAACAATAGGTAGTATTGAGAAGTATAATCTATGTCAAATGGGAACGGATTTAATTTTAAAATTCGCTTATTGAAGAGTCAGACAAGCCTCTGAAATTAGGGGTAGATGCAATTTTAATTATTTTATTAAATACAGTATAATGAAATAGGTGAAACGAGATATTTTTAATAAAATAAAATCAGATCAGGTGAAACGAGATGTCCTTTTTGTAGTTGATATCAATTAATATTTTTATAATTATAAATAATTAGACCTGATTGTATAATATACTGTTTGCAAGAATGCACTTATATTGTATCATATTAATTTGGTTATAAAGTAAAGTATATATATATATATATAGTTTAATTATAATGAGTTTGACACAATGATATTTAGTATTACACTTCGATTATATAGACAATCTCAATCGATGAGAATCTAAAAACATATTTAAATTGTTCATTTAACTATAAAGTTATATTATTGAAGCCGAAATGTTTTCACTCATTTAATTCGGATTGGTTATTTTCCCTCATTATGAAATAGCAATAATAGTCCAAAATCGAACTGAGATAAATTAGAAATCATCTGTAGAAAATATCGAATAAAAATTGTATAATATCGTTTAATATTGCATAATATAATATAATATCGTATAATGGTCGCATAATATCGTTTATTATCGTATAATATTGCATAATATAATATAATATCGTATAATGGTCGCATAATATCGTTTATTATCGTGTAATATTGCATAATATAATATAATATCGTATAATGCTTGTATAATATCGTTTATTATCGTATAATAGTGCATAATTTTGTTTAGTATCGTATATTATCGTATAATATTGCATAATGTAATATAATATCGTATAATGATCGTATAATATCGCATAATATCGTATACTATCGTTTACTATCGTTTACTATCGTATAATAATCGTATAATATCGTTTGATATCGTATAGCATCGTTTGATATCGTATAATATCGTACAATGATCTCATCGGATTTTAGTGAAGTATATATAAAGTCAATTGAAATTTAAATGCATTACGTTCTGCATATATTTCTAATCCTAGACATTTAAATTAGGTTAGATAATTAACTAGCGTTTTGAAAATAATAAACGTTTTGAACTGAAAGAGCTAACAAAGAAAAAGTTTGTTAAGAGAAGTGTAAATGTTTAAAGTCGGAGATCGCTTTCTTCAACGGAAAGGTGAGAACACAAAGCTGACTATTCTCGTAAAATATACTGCGAGACATGTCATGTTTCTTCTTGACTGATTGATAGTGTAATAAATATATTACAAATTAAATGATTGATCATTACCTTATTTTGAAGACTATAACATGGTGGAGTACGTACACAATACCCTATAAGCAATATGCCACACGCTTTCAATGCACATTTAATATTTACTAAATATATAACTGATTCATTATATGATATAATAATTCATTTTGATAGTTCGCGGATAATAATATAGGAATTTCAAGCTAAAGATATACATTATAATTACGATTATAATTAATCATGCAATTAGTTGTTCGAAATGAAAACAATTAATTTCAAAATGTTTTAAAAACTAATATTTTAATGAAAGTTATTTATAGAAATAAGACATATCGATAAAAATTTGGAACTGGTAGGTCTACAAATTAAACATAACTATTCTATTGCCACAACTATTATAAATACATTATAAACTATATGTCTGCTCAACTATATTCTTACAAGCTAGGTCTGAAATCTTCCTTTTTCAGCGAAATGCATTATTATATTCAATACTACGTTATTATCGAAAAGAATAGAAGACATAAGTACAGAAGACGTTACAAGTATAGAAGACGTAATTGTATAGAAACTCGCATCTCACCTGTCTTCATATTGGCAGAATATCTACGCTCGGAACTAGACAATAAACAAGAACCTCCAGATTCGTAGTATAAGCTTGCGTTCTTCCCCTGAATTTATCCAGATTAAACTGCCCTTCTGTTGGTGGCGCTGTATATCAACCGTCTTCGTGCCTATGACGCGTTTAATTAAAATAATATTTTCGCTTTAAGCTTTAGTCACAAACAGTGACGAGACAACCAGCATAGGTTTTGTCGGATAATTTGCCCAATCATCTTCCCTCACGAAATCTAGAGGATAGGAGTTCTATATGGCTGGGAAATAAGAATAAACAGTTTGTTGTTTATTATAGTTTGCCACAAATGGATATACTTGTAGCTTTCTACCAGAGAAAGTCTATACTTTGACTTTTACAGCTTCTTGTAAAACATGGAGAAAGTATTCGCTAAACGTAACAGCATCATTTAAAGAATGACGTTGAATTAATTGTTTACGGAAGATTGAACCATGTTTGTTTAATGTTACATTCAGTTAAGTAATTCAAAATTGATCCCTCGTGAATTGTGCGTTATTGGTTCAGAGTGATTAATTCAGTAAGATACTTCTAATCCGTGTTAGACAAGCTTACATGCTATTAAAACTCTTCGTAAAACTGAAACAAATGGATGGGATTTCTGTAGCCTAATGTTTAAATGAATACCCAAACAACTACTATTATTTTTAAAGAAACAATTACTTAATTACTTAACCGTTTCTATGAAAACAGTTATTATACCATATGGGGTCCACATATCTTATTCTGTTCATACACTGTTTAATAAGGATTCGATGGGTGAACGCATTTTTTTTAATCCGCTTTTTATACATTTGTATTTACTTGTAATGTTCTAACTTAGCTATATGTCGAAAGCAATAGTGTCAATTGTTTATTCTTTAGCTGGAGACTTAATGTACTACTCATGTTGGTAATTTAGACAATTAACATTTTCAATGCGAATAAACTATATAATGTTATTTTTCGTATATTATTATATTTATGTATTTGTATATTAGTATATATATGTATATATTATGTTACAATTTCGTAAATGTTATGATGCATTTGTATATTAGTATATATATGTATATATTATGTTACAATTTCGTAAATATTATGATTAACTATTGCTAACCACCTTTCACCATTAATAACAATTATTAACTATTAGTAACAACTTTGAACTATTAGTAACAACTTTTAACTATTAGTAACAACTTTGAACTATTAGTAACAACTTTGAACTATTAGTAACAACATTTAACTATTAGTAACAACTTTGAACTATTAGTAACAACATTTAACTATTAGTAACAACTTTGAACTATTAGTAACAACTTAACTATTATTAACAACTTAACTATTAGTAACACCATTTAACTATTATTAACAACGTTTTACTATTAGTTAAAATATAACACTTAGTAACACTGTTTAACTATTAGTAATAACTTTTAAATATTATTAACAACTTTCAACTATTAGTAACAACTTTTCACTATTAGTAACAACTTTTCACTATTAGTAACAACTTAACTATTAGTAACACCATGCAACTGTTAGCAACAACTATTATCTATTAGGAACAACTTTAAACTATTATTAACAACTTTCAACTATTAGTAACAACTTTTCACTATTAGTAACAACTTAACTATTAGTAACAACTTAACTATTAGTAACAACTTTTAACTATTAGTAACATAATTTAACTATTAGTAATAACTTTGACTATTAACAACAACTTTGACTATTAGCTTTTTTAAGACGTTTAAATATTAGTAACAACGTCTAACTATTAGTAAATACTCTTAACAAATGTTTGCTACAGTTGGTTATTATCAAATACTCATAACTATTATTAACAACTTTGAACTATTATTAACTATTATAAACTAATAGTATCTACTTAGAACTAATAATAAATACTCCTTACTTTTAGTAACTACTTTTATCAATTAATTACAAAACTTTTGGCAAATGTGTTTTATATTATTATATATATATATTATTTATTATTAAATATATTATCATATATATACATTATATGTCATTTAACTTAATACATTCATTTTTAGATATTTATTGAATTAAAACAATTGAATTATTTTATTATTAGTTCCGTTTTTAATTTTGTTATCGTTTTAATCATAGTTTAATTATTAAAAGTAAATAATTTTATGTTTCATTTATTTTCTTGTGTTTTTGTTTTTTCCTATATCATATTTTGATTTATTCAAAATTGATTTTAATAAGTGCAAATTAATTTGAAATATACAATAGATAGGTCTAAAATAAATATTAATGTAAATTATACTAAATTATATTAAAAATATATTATATAAAATACACTATAAAGCAAAACACAACTCACTGTATTAGTTCGTATATACACATTTCATTAACGTTTATAATGCAAAATGTAACGCGCAACGCGAAACATGAAAATTATTTTTAGCTTTATGGTGCATTTTTTATGTGTCGTAATCAAATCAAAACTTTGCATTTACACAGAATAAGTTGTACTGCCGTGTTCCGTATCATTTCAATCACAATATAAACATCGCGTATTCCGGGGGGGGGGGGGGGGGGGGTTCTGCACGTTCGAATGAACAGCCTCTTTTTAGTAAAATGTCAGTTTTCTGAATGAAATTTTTTCAAAATCTATATTTTAATGTTAAATATGCAGTGATGCAGTTAAATTGTAGATATGTTCGTATTTCTTTAATTTGATATCATATTCTTCCATTAGAGATATCAAATAAAAGAAATAATAACATATCTAACTGCATCACACACACCTAAAGATGAATTTATAAATATTTCCTGTATTACATGCAATAATATACATCAACATAATTTATCAACAAAAATAATATATCATGAGAAAATATAAAACTTCCAATTGAAAGATTTAATAATACTCTAAATAAACTGTTATATGATATACAATATTAACAGAACATTTAATAATTAATAAGTCCAGTTACACATTAAGCGCCATTATTCTACACCACAGAGAATCAATTAACAGTGGACATCATACTATTTTAATATTTAATAACGATTATTGGATCCATTACAATTACACCACGGTTGAATGTCTGGATGACAGGGCAGTAACGAAATTATATTTAATAAATTCCTACATTATTTTACACACCATAAACTCGACTGATTTAGAATGATTAGTTCTTTTGTATTTTCAGTTCGTAATAATTTGTTCTCATAAATTTATTTTATTTTGTTCAAATTTTGTAGTTAAAATTTTTCCATTTAAATGTTTGTATATTAATTCAAAATATGTTTCATTAAATTATTGTAATATAAAATAAAAATTCCTTGAAAAGCGAAACCGGTCGGAAGAAAGTTGCGTTTTTATTTATATATTATATTAGGTTTCCTTATTAAGCATTTGTTTTTACACGGTTTCTATTTACTGTTTAATGTATTTTATTGCTTACCAAGTAATCATAATATTTGTAGACAATCAAAGTCGTTAACAGTCAAGCAATTTAACGAGCTGAATGAAATATATTTATTTAAAATTTAACAATTACCATTAGGCCTATTCATTTTACATGATTATATATAAATGGTGTCAAAAAAATGCAAAAAAATTATCAAAAATACACATTCCCGTGTATTTTTATTAAATTAAAAAAATATTATAAATTTATAACAATATTTTTATTCAACACAATAGAATATACAAAAAAACGAATTTTTAACAAATATTCAACATGTCCTCCATCAATGTTGATGCAGAGTTCACCCCTTCGTCTGAATGATCTATAGGCAACCCAGAATATCTGCCGACCGAGCGATGTTTTTGATCTCTTCCTCGATTTTGCTGAGCCAAATTGTCGGCGATTTATTGGTCGTTCTACATGGACACGTATCTCTTATTGTACCCCATAATAACGAGTCGCAGACCGCGGCGACTATATTCAACTGGTTCAACTGAAGGTTAACGCTTAAAAATGTATGTGCAGCTTTGCATGGCCGGTTGGGAGTAGTGTCAGTGACGGGGCGGGGGGACCGTCTCGGTTGGTAAACGTTTTCTCTGTTAACGGCGTCTGCAGTACTGCAGTATGGGTTGACACGTTTGTTGCGTAACCTTTAAGTTGAACAAGTTAAGAAGATGAGATTAAAGTAGGCTTTTATTCACTTAAAACAACGATACAGTTATAAAGAGAGAACATATGATCAGTATGGTATATAGTAGACAGAGCGATAAGCATAAATAATACGTCGTACTAATAAACATAACAGCTGAACTGTAATCATGAAAGGTATCGATTAATTAAGAGAGCTGAATAATCATACCACAGTCTTCCCCCCCCCCTACGGTTGATATCGGTCGGGCGCCAGAACCTTTCTTCCGGAACGGGTGGTAGCTGGCGTTAGGCCGTTGTC
>JAUZND010087496.1:0-15468 GCA_034780555.1 Coelogynopora nodosa
ACGCGGCCGAAGGCCAAGTGAGCATATTAATTTGAGTTAGTAAAATTATCAATTCAAGTGCGCGTAAACGTTTTATGTAAAATGGAACAGATAAAGTTATAAGATGTGACACAATACACTGCGTACCCCTATTACATCATTTATGACGTAATGCTCTAAAATTTATTTAACAGAATTAAAGTACGAAGAATGTCAAAATAATCGGTAAAAGTATAACCCTAAAAACATAAATTTCTTTGATACAGTCAATATTTTTTAATTAACATTTTAAGTCACACATTGGGTCATCAAGTTTTGGGGGAATATTCGGCGACAAATAGGAGTCGCAAGTGTTTTAAGAATTGGACAGATGCTAAACATTTCTCGATAAAAACATAGGTAGAATAAAATTACTCCGAACATTTGAAAAACATATTCAAGAACCCACCTTGCTAGGAGAATCTGTCTTTTCGGGAGTTTCTAAACCCGACTCTTTCTCAGCGGGGAGCTCTTCAATACAATCTTCTTTCGCATCTCCGTTGACTTTCGCGACTTCCTGGAAATTGCGGAGTTAAAATAAATACAATAAACACGAATGATCACAATCAGAGTATACTGTAATATGTAACATTATAATGTACGAGAGTTGATCAGAGAGTAATTCCACAAAGTATCGATTCATTACCTGAGCATCAGCCACGGGGGCTGCAGGTGTCTCCTCTTCCGCCTGTTTCTCGGGCTCTTCTGCAATCGGCTGAAAATATTAATTAAACCACAGTTTCAACTATCACTGACTGGACTAGTGTGAGCTGATAGATCCACCCGGAACACACAACAAGGCCCCCCCCTCCCTATGTTTCCTTATTTCTAGGTGCTGCAATGACCTTGTTAGTAATAGTAGCTTACGCATCCTTATCAGAGAAGCCTTTTCGAAGGAATTTTGTTTTCCACAGCGTGATGATGGACACTGTCCATTATCCACCTTCGTTCCTCTGGAATGTACTATGTCTCTCATAGTCATGGGTGTATGCGCGTGTGCTAATGACCACAACAGTTCTGTTCGACTAGCACGGATCCAGTCGAAACCTATACCTCCTCGTTGCCAAAGATAATCTCATCACCACAATAACAACGACTAGCCTACCTGGGCAGAAGTACATCGAATACATAGCCAACGAAAACATCACGTGATTCAACACTGCAACATTTTTTGTTCGGATTGCTGGAGTCAAGGTAGTATTATCGATCGGTTAACGGGTTACTAATTAAAACTAAACAATTATGAAATGAAAGATTATATCAACTGTGACCTCCTAAATGAACATGTAGTACTAATGGTGGTCTATGATTGTTGGAATCAAATAATATAATTTCGTGACATAAAAAATAAACAGACTTATGTAACGATAAAAAGAACCTTTTTTTTACAGTTTTAGATATTTAAAAAGTATAAGACTAGAATTTAACTAATTTGGATTTCTATGAAACTATACTTTTGCTAGGACGATATGGTATCTATTTTATATAGACGGTAATATTATGAAGAAGTTCATGAGGATAGTAAAGCGGAAACTATGATTGACTACTCTATAATACTAAAATGCATTTGCTACAAAAACTAGTATATAGCCGTCTACAAAGTCAATTTGGTTAGCAGTATAGATACTAAACTTGTCAACTATAAAGCTGAAAGGAAATATTTAAATAGTCAGCAGAAAACAATTAATTAAATTAAACAAATAAACAGATGATTTTTTCTTCTGAAGTTAATTTAATTATAGAAAATCAATCAAAGACATCAATTATCATCTTAGTGCGATATGGAAGTAGGCCAATAATCAATTTACCTTGAGTTTGCATGAATACGGAAGCTATGCAGCCAGTGATAAACAAGATGAAAAAATCAGTATTAAAAATAACAAGTTCTATTTTTTTATCTTTGGTCAAAAGAAAAAAAGTGATATATTACACAAACCACCAGCTTCCCCGCAGAAGTATAAAGCCGTACAATTCCTACCGTTATTGTGTTTTCCTCTCCAATGGTGGCCATTTTGAAAGTAATAAAAGTGATGATAAATGCTGTAGGTAGAGTGTGGCGGCTGAACCGACAATGACAATTCACAAAAGTGACAGTAAGCGACAAGAGAGACTAGATGGTCTAGCTGCTAAGGTCCAGTAATTCCGTTTTCCACCCTGAGCTCTCTATGTATATAGCATGTAGACAGGGTACAGTGTGTAAGTACGCCGCATGTGTAGTGTAGTGTAGTACGTGTGCTAGCAACACACACACAGGCCAGCCATTGTAATTGTTTACAGCCTGCTGAATATGCATTGGAGGACCCACCACCGGATGTTTGGGTACGCCAGCACTATACTCATGCAACAGGCATTCGACCTCATTGATTGGTCACTCACTCATTATAGGAGGCATTGAATGAATTGTCATGTTGCTGCTGCTGCTCTTATGACAGGCAGCTTCGGCGATGACACGCGCACACAAACAGTAAACACAATCTACACGCAGATACGGATGCTGGCTGGCTGGCTGGTTTCATGGTTTTCAGTAATAATTCAAGTATTAATATTTTATTCAACAGCCTCCTGGTACTATTGTCTTCTTGTGTGGAGCTTAGATTGCCATGTTATAGAGAGAGAGAGGTATACCGAATAAGTAACATGTGTGGCAATAGATAGCGGAGTACATTTCGGGTGATTATAATCATCATTTAAGTCATCGATTGTATATAAATTATGCGTTTCAAATGTCAACGTAATTATGGAATGTCAACGTCACACAATATGTACTCTGTGCATTCCAGTAGTAAGTATTGCCAATTTAAAATAATTGGTGCAAATATTACGAAACAGTATATAAAAATGTAATATGTAGACAACATCATAACAACAATTTCACATATATTTATAATATTTATCACATAAAATTAATACATATATGACATAACGATTCAAGAAAATAATGGAATGATTATTTAATTATAATTATAAAATATTATTCTTAGTATTATAGTGTAATTACTCAAAAGTATTATTAAAAACAGTAGTAGGAATGTTGTCGACTCTAGATCACCCAAAACTTTTGTTGCTATGACTTCCTGTGTATCATTTCTAAATAAATCAGTGACACTGAGTTCCGTATTTGCTATTTAGGAGGTAGTGATAAGGTTTTGATGCTTCGAACTGTTAAAACGAAGGATCGCATTCGTGTGTTCTCGTCTCCACATACCAATTCACTAAACTCATAATTTGAAATTCTATTCCTGGATAGCAAAAGCCGGCCCAAATTCGTGTTTTTGCCTATATCTACATTGATAATACTCCCATTGAAAAAAAACTAAATTTACAGCGGTATAAGTAAATATAAGTAGCAAGAAATTTGAGAAATTTTCTTTGTGATTAATCTTATAGTAATGAACATATTTGTAAGCGCGAGATTTCATTACACCCTACAGTATATTAAGTAATTTCACCATTCAATTAACTAAAATGTAAATAAATTACACAAATAAATTCACTATATAACCTATAATAATTGGCATATATGAAAATAATTAGGACAATAACAGAACAGACAATGCAAGAGACCATATCAAATTTAAATAATTACTTCATTAATCAGGAGTTAATTATTTTGTAAACCGAACGACTATTTAAAATATTAAACTATTGTTCAAATCGTACGTTTTATATGACCAAATAGCATTATGAAAAGACACTCCGATGACAAAAAATGAGGTTTATTAAAAAATAATCCACAAATAAGTTTAGCCATAGATAAAAATATTGGTCACAACAAATCACAATTTTCAATAGGGTCGATGGCAACAAGAAAATATTTGCTCATAGATATATACATATACATGTTTGTTCATAAATGGTACCCCTGTCAACACCATAATAAAATGGATTCAAGCAACGATGTCAATTATTTTTGAAAACGATAAAAAGTTCCGCTAGACGAATGAGTTATTAACAGCTATTTAGAGGTACGATTAGAGGCACGGCCTCATAACGTTTATGAACACACAACAGTAGAATATGCTTTCTCTTAGATTTATGAAAGACAAAAGTCATAGAGACCTTCATTTAACAGACTGGTACTTTACACATGATGTAATAGGTGTAGGTTAGGTATATTAACTATAATAGGTGATAAGGTGAATCAGAAAAAGGAATATCATTCACTTGCTTCTTTTTTAATAATAGTGAGGGAGGCATCAAGCGAACTTTTTGAAGAGAATTACGCATAACTATAAGCTGACAATATCAATTTATAGCATTTCACCGCATTTCTTTAGTAGTGTATATCATGTTACTGAAATTATGAGTTAATATAGATATCAGAGATTAGCTCCTAAATGGTATGAGCTAGCACCACATAAATTGGTTTTACAGGCCTCAGTATAGGCTATACCATAAGTCGGTAGACAAAAAAAACTGCCATTCACTGCAAGAGTTTCCTTTCTATTTAGTTAATTGAATTGTGAAATAAGGTATTAAATTGAAAAAAGAGAGCCCTCGATTACATACGTTGTTTACAATTTAATTTTAAATCACTATCATACAAAATATATCATCTTCTAAGGTCAGAAATACTATACAGGGACTCCCACAGCATATATACAAAAAATTGCGAAGTACTGGAACTCGCAGACTGCTTCTGAGATTGTGTTTTTCTCATGTCTATGTGTTATTCTGATATTCTATTCATACTTATTTATAGTACATATTATACTACATAGTTACCTATATGTATATTCATGTTATGTAAAATTTCATGTTTATTGTATTCATTTATACTTTTTTCAAACAGTGTGTTTAAACATTTTTCTAAATTGCGCCTATTTGCAAATTGTGTACTCCTAAATAAAATGATGTGGAAGTTCCTGCTATATATATTTCGTAAGATTAGTAAACATAAATTTCATTTTTCATTTCATCAAAAAAATAATTTGTCAATTGCAATTAGAAATAATCCCGTTAAGAATGTTACAATAACTGAAAATCCTAGAATTGAATCACTTTATTGTACGACCAAAATTCAAAAATAACATTCCAGGAATGGTATAGTATACTAATCAATTCAAAACCGTATATATTTCCTAAGTATGAACAAACGTACCGAAGCAAAGGATGATTCACCAGACGGAAAGGAAAGATGTTAACTATTTTGTCCTATAATGCGAAATATAGCGATGAGTGAGCTAATTTATCAAAATTAGATGTAAAGGAAAGTTGAAAATATCTGGAGAATATTTCTTTAAGATGTCACGGGCTCAATTGTTAATGGCTAATTTAATAAAGGTGCCGCTCAGATGAGTGATTCCGGTACAACTCCTTGTTAAAGATGCCAAAAGGAAGTCAGGGAAGCTTACCATTGTTTATTCACAAGACTTTGTTTATTCACAAGATTCATTAAATAAATAATCTACAATAAATAAATATCCAAAGTTTCTCAGTATTTAAATGATCTTCATCGAATTTTTGTTTTCCAAGATTTACTTTACATAATATTTAAAAGTTGAAGAACTTAAGTATTCTTACTTTTTCTAAACCATTACGATAAAATAAACAAATTTACCATTCCTAACCCAAATAACTTTTTGTTATACTTCTTAAAAGATGAATTTATTAAATTAATCTTATAGGTATATGTAAATACAGTTATTTTTTGATTGTATGACATCACATCCTGATGGTTACCTATATACCAGCGTCATTACATAGAGGCCATTACAGCTGGGATAATTATGAACACAGTATATGTCAATATTTTAAAACAGATAAGGCTAAACACTATATTCCACCAATAAATGACAAAGTATTTATTTATGGTATCCAGTCAGTAAACAAAATGTACCGCGGACACAATATCTACCAAATTGAGGTGGAGTATATTAGTATTGTTATTATTATGCGGTTAATAAAAACTGAAGACCAATTGGTGAAAAAGGTGAACAATGGAGAGAGAAAACACAATCATTTACAATGAATACATTTTCCACATTCGATATTTAATGAGAGCTGTGGCTACCTCCCTGAACACTGACCCAGATTTCCACTTTTCCGACACAATACTGGTCTGTTAATTCGACAGCAAAAACAATATATATATATATATAACAGTTAAGAGGTACTCACTTCTGCAGCTGCTCCATTGAACGCTGGGGTTTCTACGGCAACGGGTTCTGGATTCTGAAATACGAGAGTAAGAAAGATTTGAAATTGTGGAATACAGCAATACTGAGGACCTTGTTGTCATTAATGCATGAAAAGTGAACACAAATAACCACAGATGTGACATATTAGTGGTACACTTCATTAAATGTATCAAAAATTGTCACAATGAATTGGCAATCCCTAGAACCATCACCGTATTGAAATGTATTGATACAAAGTATGTGTTTGACTTTTCAAATAATTCGATCAGAGATTTCGGTAAGATCAAAATATGTAAATTTGGCGATTGCATAATAATGATTTACATAAAATATACAGAAAAACTGTTGATATATCAGATTTTTTTAAAAATACACTAAAATATTTACTTCGCGAAAATCTAAAGAAATATATATTTTTAATTAAACAAACCGGCATTTTATAAATGAATAAATTTAAACAATTAAAATAATATACCCGAACTGAAAAACACACAAACAACGCTCACCATTTTTGTGAAATAAAACAATCAGAGATTATCAGCAACGAGGATAAAACCACAGAAAACAACAAGGGAACCACGAATGAATGACAACACACTACAGCGCACACAACAATCACCAACGATAGCGCCGGAACAAAGTGGGAGAGAAACCAGACTGCGCGAGAAGATCTAGGCTAGCTAAGGCCGCGTCGCTCAAAAGCAGCAGCGGTAACGGCTGTGTGTTGAGTATGAGTCATGCCGCATGAGAAATCGGAGAGCGCCACACGTCGCCCCTCAGCCAATGGCTCACAGGAACCGTTTGAGATCAAGTTGAGATCCAGGGTGCATCCAGACACACGATTGGTAGCGCAAGATGGTGAAGACATGACATACGGTGCGACGGAGAGGGGGGGGGGCGCGAGGAGGGGACGTCAAGAGACTGTGTGGCGATTGTCCCATCGGGGACACAGAATTTCCTTCTTGAGTTCAAATCAGCCAGCCAGCCTCAAATCAATAAGAAACAAATCGAGGCGAGAGAGGGGGAGACAGAGGAATAAATGGGAGTTTTTTTGGCCATCGGCCAATCCGCCGTATCCACTGTGCAGCAGTTGATGATGATGTTGCTGCTGCTGTGAAGGCGAGTCACATGTCGGGTGAGTTGGCGGGTTACTTCGAGGACAGAATCAAGCTGGTAATTATCAGTCAGGAACGCCGAGGAAATAGTCAACACTATTTTGATTATACTGTTGCTAGCTGCTGACAATATACCACAAGGGTTTTCCCCCCGAGTTCATTTCTCGTTGCTTTTCAAGGATATAACCAACAAATATTTCCTCCATTAATTATACATAAGGCAACAAGTATTAGTATTACTTTACTTAGCGCAGATAAACTCCTACGGGGTACAATTAATTCTGAAATATCCCAGTATTATACAACTTTCAATGGTTAGGTATTGTGTTACCAATTTTTATTTTGGTGAATTTTGAAGAAGAAAAAAACTGTAGCCTTCATAATAAAAATTTTAACTTTTAAGCACAATAAACAGTATGCTTGGAATGAGTAAACAAACCATTATTACGATCAATAAGAATAGATTAAAATGATAAAATTTGATAATATATTATTATTTTTATCTTGTCAACAAAAAAATTATCCATTTAATGAATATTTTAGAAAAGTTGCCCACTTTCTCGTCCCATGAGATTGGAATATCTCGTTATTATAGTTATAACCATGAATAATAGCACAGGTGAACGTTTCAACATTGGTTTAATTAATAAAAATAGTATGTCCCATTAATAGATCAAATAAATAGATAATAAACTAGAAAGACATTTAGTTCATAATAAAGTAAACCAGTATTTGTAAATAATATCGCACTAATTTTCTGTCCAAAATAGTGGTACTATTACGGTTTCCAATTGAAACCTGGATAGTATATCATGTGTCCAACAAATAAGTTATAATAACAAAACTAAATACGGTATAACATGTGCACTTTGCACAAATATCTGTTGTACTAAATATTTCATAACTTCCACGTCTTTATACGCTAATCTTAATCTACGTTAAATGCTTCATATTATTATTATAACAGAAGGCTACGATCTTTTCCAAATTATCACGGTTACTCCTTCCGTAAACGAACTTCAAAGAATTTAAACTTCCTTAATAATAATTATATTAATAAATCATCAGTCCACACGTTCAACAACACTAGCCATGTATTCCACAACAGTAGCCAGTGACGCATCACATACTAACTACTGTACTGTTATTAACACCGTAATATCGAGAAATAAGTGAACCGCGCACGCGCCCAGTTCAGTTCAACGAAGGACAGTACAGTACAGGAGGAACGGACGTATATCTCCACCGTGCACCGCTGACTGTGGGCTTGGAGGACCAAAGTCGAAGTCGAATACACTTGTTGACAGAGGCAGTGCCAAGAACAGCAGCCATAGTAGACGGTTTCTCAGGCTCCCCACCCCTCTCCCCCAACATGCAGGTTACCAGAGAAACTACAATTCGTACACGTTTTATAGGAATTAGTCTCTGTGTGTGTTTGTGTAGTATAATTATAGTTATACAACTTGTAATGTTATTATGTGGGAAACACTTTTCAGTAGATAATAAATACAATGTAATACACAATAAGGTATAGCATTACCAAAACCTATAAACTGCACATTATTATTTTTTTCAAAATTCCAGTTCGAGAAGTGTCATTACAATTTCTAATAATATGTTAACATGTAATAAATAAAAATTTAAATAATAAACATCTTCCAAGTAATCTAAAACATATTTCCTAGAATTAAACAATAGGCTATACGTAATTATTTGAAATGTTTTACAATAACCTTCAAGTCCACTTTTAGAACTAGGTAAGAAACACATTTCAAAGATTCCACAATAAAACAACAAGAACACTATTCAAAGGTCCCCGTCTCCACCAAATAAAAAACCAGTTAATTTTCATTTTTGATAAAGTTGGACAAGAAGTCAAAGAAGCCTTCAATTAAATAGCATATAAGGAGAACAAAAAGATATTCACATAATTTCCTACAACCCTTTGCTATTCAACTTAATTGCGGTCTCTAAAAATGTACTTATTAAAAAAATACAGGACACTCATTAAGAAACAATAAGAGGCTCACCTCAATAATCTCCTTCCCCACGGGGCCAGTCTCACCCTCCTCAGCACTTGGCACCTCGAATTTACCGGCTTTATTTCCCATGGCAGCAGTGATCGGTGGGATGAAATCTACAATATTACAATACACAGGAGTGCGTGAATGGGGTGCGTGTGCCGTGGTGTATAATACTATGTACAGTTGCGAGCGAGAGAAGCAGTGGAGCTGTGATCGGGCAATTCGTTGCACTGTCAAAGGCAGCAGCAAATAGATGTGTATAGATATATTCTAGTATCTACAGCACACTGTCGTCGGGTATTATTGGGGGAATTAAGTTGCTCATACTATCGTGTTATAGTGTAGCGCTGCAATACACAGTGGTACAACTTTATGTACAACCAGATACCGCAGAGATTTGCAGGCCCACCCCACATAGTGTACCCGATTTACACACGACGGGGGGGTAAATAATGTGAGCATGCGATTATACCGCACAGAGTGTACTATAAGTAAGGTGCAATATGAGACGAACAATGTTAACTAATTATGCAATACACACATATATATATATATCGATTACAAACTATAGACAAAAATGTCCAAATGTGCAAGCAACAATAATGAGAGTACGTACAGCCGATGGTTGCTAGCGCCACTTATAATAATTCTATTTATTATTATTATATGCACGAAAAAGCAAAACCTGTCAATTACTCCAATCCTGTGTTATTTTATAAGAACAATTATGTACTAACTGTTAACGAGAAACCAACTGTAACAGGGCTCATCTGTAAACTTAAGAGGATTTAAGCGATTGCATATATATATATATCTACAAAGTAATAGGGCCTTTCCATTGAGCTATTTGACTCAGTCAAATACAATTTGTTTACTAAACCTAACTGATATATTAAATTTTAAGCACATAAATGTGACAAACTACTAATTGGTTATATATAATAACACTTTACAATAAATTCGAACAGCAATTTGACATATCAGCTAACACATCAATCGATATTTAAAATCACACTGCCCAATATTTGAATATAGGAATATTATTGAATAACATAAAATATGCACCCAATCAAGATTGGAAATAACGTTCAACCCAGAAAACAGCCCCTATACAAAGTTGAAAGTAAATTAATTTAGAAATGAATACCTTGACTTAAAATCAATGCCCGATAACTCACCACGACCTCATGAATATTATAAAAGTTACGGCAAGAGGCCTATCCGTAGTGGCATTATACAAGAAAAAGTAGTAATTAAATATTCTATCACTGCCATGCCTCATTTCTAAAGCTAATTATATTTTCACAGATCATTAGACCACATGGAATAGCCTATAACAGAACATACAACAAGTAATAAATTCCAACTGGAATTGAAAATGAATAACTAAAAATCTATCAGACCCGCTAATAGTACTGTATAGCTAATTAATAAATGCCGGATGTCTCTTTTCAATGGGATAATACGGTATTCAGTTTGGATGCCAATGTAGACTTTGTACTGTATTGCTGGCATACATAACATAGTGCAGTGTACAGACATATTATATGATCGAAATAATAACTTCATGTTGACAATTTACATTACTCGGTATTGTACACCAAGCCCTGCTATAACGCTACCTCCATCGATACACACAAATTGTTGATACACAATCAGAATCGAAACATATCGCAGCTGAATTCATCATACAACAAAATGTTTACAAGACTCGTCAAAACCCTGATCCGAACGAAGAGATTCAACTAAACACTAACACAGGGGCTAAGCCTAATCCGATCAAAGCCTGTCTGACCTAAATTCGTCAGAAAAGCAGGCACGCTATATAAAATATATTGTATATATTATTAAACCATAAATCGGGATGGCGCTTGCGGCTGAATAGCCACTGACGCAATCAGAAATGACTCATCCAAGGAATAAAATGTCAATCGATATGAGGCATCCATATTAGGATGTTAGTTGAACAGTTATGTAGTAATGCGGACACACTGATATGAGGATAACTAAAAGTAAGGAAGCTAAGACGAAATAGAAACAAATCCTTTTATCCGTAATATTAAACAGAGGTATTTCTACACCACATTTGAAATGATTTAATGACCACATTTAATTTTCAAATTAGTTGAAATATATTAAAATTAAATTTAGCAAACAAAATAAGGTATCAGATTATGTACAATGTGAAGAGATGTCCATGATTAAATTAAAACTTTGTAACTATTTTAAAAATTAATTCTTTATAATTAAAAACTAACAGAATATGGAATGTTATAAAAATATTAATAAAAACAGTAAAGTATTGAACCTATGCATCGATTAGCTGATTAATATAACTCGAATACTTCAATAAGAAGGGGAAAAACGCAATAAATTAAATAGTACATTTATTAGAGGCAATTATAAAACGGGAAAATCGAAGACCTCATTTACTGCAGTCAAAGCAGAACGAAAAATCAGATGAAGCACAGCAGGATGAAATTGGATCAACTAACAAGACCCGTGTCAATCATTTTCGGCTGATGGAATTTGTGATCAAGATATATATATATTCAAGTAATTAACCACAAACTGGCGTAAACTGAGATGGACCAGGAATGCCGAAGAGTTAGGTACTATGTGTGTGCGCAGACGGTTCGGGTTAAACAGATAAACATCAACAGGACTGACTAATCTATAGTAATACTAATAACATATTCATAAATCAAAAATACTGTGAACCCAATAGGGTGTTCCTTTTCTGACACATAACTTGGTGTATATTAGTAGCAGTTTTGTAGCAATTAAACTAATGAAATCTCTTCATTAATTACTGAACATTATAGATAAGTATTGAACTGTGTTTCCGCCGGACGTTAGGATATGCTAATATTGTATACGGTTTTTTCTGTTGTTTTATAAAATTCCCAGATGTTCCTGGTTTTGCGGCAATAATATGTGGTATTAATTGTGAACTTATCTCTTTTATGTGGTAAAACAAGCGTGAAAATTACAATAGGAAATTGTGTGTTATAAGCCTGCATTATATTATATTAAACAAAATAAAACAAATAGTACATCAAATACTTTTAATAACTGTTTGGATCATCCTGACTTTAGTTTTAATAATGCAAGTAATTTTACTAATCAAATATTGCACAAAACAAATATAACAAACAAAGAATGTAAAAAAACAATAGCGTGTTAATTTCATATTATGGTTAATTTTAAGCAGATGTTCATTAATTATTTATTTTATTGTCTTTTTATTTCTGAACCAAACCTCTTTATATCGACCCGTTAAATAAAATATAATACAATTATGCTAATAATCACGACGTACTCCCTACTAGAGTACAGTACATTTCACAGAAAGTCAACAATCACAATAATTAAATTAGTTTAACTAGTTCTGAGAGCAATGTGGACAATCCATAATAAAATATGGTATTAAAGTTGATATCATAAATTGTAGACAGTTCATGTTTGTTTGACACAACTGAGTAAAGATCAATAAATGGAAAGTTATCACGTTTACATTGCGAAATGAAATCAAATGGAATAAATAATAAATAATCTAGCAACCCACAGGCCAATCATTTTGATGACGGGTGTAATTAATATGTATGACTCACTACGTCTTGAAATGTCTGCCTGTAACAACTTTGCCATGTTTCTGTTTCCTGATTATAAAATAGAATTTCCGTTAATATTGTATAATATTGCAAACAAATAGTAACAATTAAAATGTTTAAAAATTCGGGAGAAATGCGCATTTAAATTAAAATTACAAAATACACCACAAGTATCAGATGTTGTGCATGATAGTATTATAGAAATGGTTAGCTTGAAAAAACGCAAAATTGCTACATACCTCAAAAAATTGTAATTAGTCCGTAAACAAAATCCCTGCTGAAACTGGCACAAAACTAAACTCGGAACAGTAATGGCAAGCAAACCGGGGCACAAAGAGAATCGATAGAGAGAAGAGCACAACCTTAACCTCAAAAAGGATGGGACAAACTGTGCTTGGGTGTAACGTAATCGAGTAAGAGAGAGAGAGACGGAGAGAGACGAGCTGGAGGAGAAGGAGGCACTCAATAAGGTCTATAGCACACACATGAAGAGAGACGAGGGAGAGGACGATCGTCGTACAAACACATGCAAAGCGCGGTGGTGGAAGCTCGACTTTCATTGGACAACAGCGGTGGCCGAGTCGAGTGTGTGGTAAGAGTTGGGTTCCCATAGATTACACAAAGCTCGGCTACATAACATTCTGACACAGGCAATCACCTCTCCTCCCCCTCTCTCCCGAATTCATTGCATTATTTAAGGGCGCTCTTTGTTCACCCGGACAACGTGTATTATTTAGTTGTATAATATCTAATATCAGACTGCGGGATTGTTATGTTGCAATTGTTGTTTTCCCAATGAAAAGGGACACAAAGGAGAGGTTTGCCCTCCTTGGCCTGTCTTTGTGGCGTGTGTGGATTTACTGATAACTCAAGGGGTTTTAATCTAAGGCAGTTTGCCTTGGGCTTGCTGGATGGAAGGGTTCGTTGGGTATGAGACGGTCGAGATCCTGTCAGCCTTGTTTGTTTTGAAATAAATAACCACCCGTTTTATAAGAAAACTTATTGCTCTTGAGCTCCTATAGCACATTATTTTAAATAACTAGCATATATAGCCACATATGTTGTCTGTGTATAATATTTACAAAATTATAATCATAATTGCCTTGTTTAAAATTAAAACTGAATGCTTAAATTAAATGTATTCAATACAACAATTTGAATAAAAACATAATTATAATAAAGTTAGAAGATATCTGAATATTTTTCAGATCATAAATCTAATTTTATTAAATCATATTTTCTAATCATAATAAATAATATTGTATTTATAAATAAAATAGAAAAGAAACTAACAGCACTGACGGAAACAAAGATTACTTTAGAAATGTTAAAGCTATAAAATACATTTTACAAATTCACAAAAATCTACATTTTACTTATTTTTAAATTCTATTGAACCAATAAACATATTGAGATACAATAACATTAATGGTTTTAGTTTATAACAAGATTTTATTAAATTGTAGCCATGTAATTATGAATTGAGTTTTTCAATAGTACATGGAGAGAGAAACTATTCTTTACAAAAAATATGTTATTAAAATTGAAAAGAAATATTATCTGCCTTAAAGTCACTCAAAATGTAGAAATATATTAGATAAAATTCTGCGTGGAATTTTTGTCTGTTAAAATTGTGTTATTTTTAATTAACATTAATTAATAATAATATAATATACTACTTGCTAGTAGCAAATGTATTTGACGATAATAATTAAGATATAATTTGAAATCTTCATGGTTATTTAGAATTTGTTGTATGGAAGAAATATAATGTTTCCATACCAATAATATTTAACGATAATCTAAACGAAAAACAATGACTGTTACATTAATAAAATAAATACGTTTAACATTTCATTATAATAATTTGAGTGCATAGAAATATAAAATAGTTTATTGTAACACATTATTGCTTCTTAGTTACAGGTTAATAAACTCAATCAAGACAAAACAATAAATAATAATGCTCCGAAATATATGAATACATTTTTGACATACGTCGTAATCGTACCAAATACAAATAGCACTAAAAATTATAACATACTTCACTAAGATGTAAAAGTTATTAAATTGTTTAAAAGGAGTTAATAATACTAATCGATAATAAGATTTACATCTCTTTTTTGAAATAATTACAAAACATTAAAATCTGATTAGTAATTGATTGTGGTATATTTCCGTGACGTAACGTCAAAAATTAATTAATACAAGGTTTCCGCTTTGTTTCTTTAACAAAATTTCATGAATATCCATGACTTTTCCTGGAATTGAAAGAAAACCAAGACAACTAGTGTAGCACTGGCTGCACAGAGTAAACGATGCAAACTAAACGTTACCTTTAGTTCATTGGGAAGATAAATCTACTATTCTATTTTCACATCGGCCAATTAAGTGCAGATTGATTATTATATCAGGAAGAACACCTCATCAACTGAAGCTATCCATCAAAATCAGGGTGTCCACACTTTTAGACCAACATCATTTTAGGATATTTTAGGATATTTAAAGATTTTTTTGTAATATTAGATTATTTAAAGACAATTTTTAAGCAGTTCAG
>JAUZND010087507.1:0-15467 GCA_034780555.1 Coelogynopora nodosa
TAAACCAAGATACGAAATATCACATTGCTCGTTTTTTATTGTTATGTACATTTAATGATTACATAATATCAATTTTGGAGTACCTCGGACATAACAAGCATCGGTTATAACAAGCAAATTATTACGGTCCCTTCAATCTTGTTATAAGCGGATTATACTGTATTCTATACGTAGTACATCTTAAACATCGATTAAAAGTAATTGTTTTTCAAATTGTTATTAGAATTATAAAAATATAGTAATTGAAATTATGAAAATCAAATAGAAAAGTTTAAATTTGTTTCTAACTATTATAAAATTAACAATACCTTCTAGAACATATAGGTTCCATAAATGGATAACATTCTATGGGAGACATTGTAATGTCTTATATTATTGTTAACCGATTATTGATTTATTGTATATGTATTATATACTACCTACCAATAATGGTAGGTACATTTCTTTAATGTCTTACTATTATAGGTATTCGCTTGATATATTTGTGAAATTCATGTGTACACTTTTGGATTGTGAAAAAGAAATCATGTGATTCGGAATATGATAAAACGTAAATAATATTTTCCCATTACATTGTAAAATATACCAAATTTCCTTTTTTTGAGCGACTGTACTTCTGATAATAGACATGAATATATGAGTGTTAATACAATTTAAAATTTGTTTACAAACATTGAGCTATTGAAAAAATATTTCTGAATGTGATTCAGAGGTCGCCTAAAAGATGTGTCGTCCAATAATAAATCAAACAGTTCATGTTATGTTTCTGACCTGTTTTGGTTTGATTGAATAAAAACCTCCTTACTGAAATGTGTACTAAATTATTAATCTAATTTGCAATGATTACTCTAAATGGAAAACAATATGATTTTATAAACATCATAATGTAGAAATAGTTTTCATAATTTGAATGATATCAAACAAAAAGTATGTTGAAGTTATCTGGTTCCGAGCGAACCTAATTATAAATAGTTTCGCGGTTTTTAATGTTCTAATTTTACGTAACAAATATTCCAGTGATTGAATCGTTCTAGTATTTAGTATATATATAGATACATCATATTATAATATACCATAATTTAAGCCCGGGTATACAACACAAAAGTTTATATTATTCATATAATATTCAATCATGCGAATTGAAATATTACTAAAAAGAATTGCAAAAACTCGTCAAGTATTTACTTATATAGAATTCAATTGTATAACCGCTAAAATCAAATTGAAAATGTATTTTAAATGACATTAAATCCGAGTAAATCTCCGTTTTGTCATAAAGGTAGTAAAATTTTTTTAGTCTAGTTAAAGATTATAGAGTTGATTAATTGTTACAAGATTAATTTCTTTTAATTAATTATAAAAAACCAAATACTGTGAAATAAATTAATGAAATACATTTTTATATTCACATAAAACTTTAATAAGAAACTTTAACAATTCATAAGAAATATAATCAATTAAACTATAAGACATGTAGAAATCAGTTGCAATGAAACTGAATATTAGTGAAGGTTGCTAAATTATTTAGCTATGATTTGGTGTATACCGACAAACTATTCTATAACTAACAAACTTCACTATTGAAGTATCTAATTTATATAATTATAACTTAAAACAAAATATTATATGTTTCACAGAATTGTTATGCCGATTTTATTCGATGTCTCAGATTAATTATTTAAATTGGTAACACTTTACAATATGAAATTAAAAAACCTTTTCATGTTTTGTCCTAAATATACTACTCATAATTCCAGGATATCAAAAAAGTATTACGATTAATGTACCAAAACATGCACGTATGCAATAATTGTATATTTATATTAGTATAGTCATACAATAATCACATATATGGTTGACTTATAAAAAAATTATCTTGTATAGGATTATATCGAGTATCTTATAAGTAGAAGCAGTGTAAAATTGAAAATTGAATATAATATAGTACAATTTTTATTAATATAATATCTGTCACAAAAAACAATTCCTAGAAATAAACATTAAATATCAGTTGTAAAAAATT
This sequence comes from Coelogynopora nodosa, assembly GCA_034780555.1. Lineage (NCBI taxonomy): Eukaryota > Metazoa > Platyhelminthes > Proseriata > Coelogynoporidae > Coelogynopora > Coelogynopora nodosa. The sequence continues at coordinate 2,024 of JAUZND010087507.1, forward strand.
GGATTATACTTTAGTTTTGATCCATATTAATAGGAATAGTAGTTCAATGAGACGACATTGCACAAAGTCCAACCTACATACATAGAAATTTTTTCAATATAAATGACGAAAGACAGTTGATTTTATATATTTATTTTACTCCGTTTAGAAGTAGTTATATATATATATATAAACATAAAGCAACTTAACCAAACTCTAAACAAAATCTTACTTATATGTATTTTATCATTTTAATAATATTATAATAAATCAAATTTTTATATATTAACATTATTTAATATAGGGCCTAATACATAATTCAATACAATAAAGAATACAATTTTAGCTAATTAGTTAAAAAACCATTTATATAAATTAGTTTAAATACTATTATAGTATCTGAACTATGTTGATATAATGTTAAAAAAAACCCCGTCTGAGTAACGTTATGATAAGAAGTAGCGGTTATACAAAATAAAAATGTGGATGCATTCGTTGTGCTCACCAATAAAACAATTAACAATGGTTGTAATAAACTATTAAAAAATGTAGTACATTTTTGGATGAAACTATTTTATTTATTATAATAATGATATCAATTCATACTTATATTATATACACTCTTATAATTATAGTGACACTGTTAAAAAAACATGGTAAAAAATGATGACAAAAAATCTTACCTAATATAGTGCAACCGAAACAACGCTAGAAACGTAATGGAAACGACGTTTGCTTTCGCTGTTATAGAATGCACTAAACAACTCTAGTGGTTGTATACTGTAAGTGTTGTGAGAGGTTGTTATTTAGTGTCGTCACAGTGACGTTGTGTCTACCAGTATATATTGGTTAAAATGGTATGTCGTATTGATTTCTTTATAATATGAGCTCACATTTTGTGAGTGAGTGTATAGTTATATAGAATTTAGTATAGGCTACACAGTGAATTAAACCTATTGACGCAATCGATCACTGAGATATCAATTTTATAGAATTATAAATGTGGTAATTTAACCTTACATACCGAATGTAAGTGTAAAAGTTGGTATCTGATAGCATCATAGTCATATTTAGCTTCTTATATAATATGGTTTTCTAGTTTTTAAAAGCTTTTAGGATATTTATGTATAGGGCAGTGCGTTTAATTGTTAAAAAAATAATATATGATGAAGAAATTAGCCAATTTATAATTTTCTTAACAATCGTTTAATTATTAATTAATTAATTTATTCATATTTATTTATCATTTTCGTTATGTTTTGTTAAGAAATTATTAAATTTATTTACTAAAATAATTATTAATTTCTAATAGCTTATTAAAAATGCTGCTGATTATTTTTGATTTATTAATTAATAACTTAGCCTACTTGTTATTAACAATTTTATTAATTTATTTTAAAAAATCAATCAAATCAATAACTTACTATATAATAATAACACTGCTTTTATCGAATTATCTTCCACATGAAACATACAACACAACGTGCATATTTATACGTAGATATCAAACAGCTAGATATTAATTGTTTAATGAATTTGTGAAACGTAACAATATGTTAGCAAGAAACTTTATTATTTTATAGTGCATAGTTATTATGAGGCAAATATTATATATATTCTGGAATCACCCGTCCCTGTGATTATTTAATTTTGTTTACTTATATTTATTATTTTCACTATTAGGCCCTAATAATTATGCTTTTAATCGTACTATTTATTCACGATTATTATTCTTATTAATAGTACCGGTATTACTAAAACCAAAATTCAATGTATAAAAAGTAATAGGGTAAACCGGGGCGAGTTTGTACACTTTCTTGTTCAACCAAACATCATAGACTTTCGAAATCGATGTTTAGTAATGTTTAATTGCCGACCACAGTTTGGTGTGTTTGACACTTTTTAACTTCTAATAAATGTAAAACTAAAACAAAAACTTGGAATTTTAAAATGTTATCGAATTATAGGCTAGCTATATAGGATAATATGTATTAGGAAACAGATAGAAGTTGTGTAATAATACTTGTTTATTACTTTTTTTAATATATATTATATATGTTATAATATGAACTAATATTATAAATAGTTTATTAGTAGGCCTAATATTACTTTATTAGTATTTTTTAGTAATAAGAATTATTATTAGTATATATATAGGCTATATTACTACATTATTCATTCATATCCAACACACCACCCACACTGAATAGGGGCTGGTATTAGATACATTTACAAATTTATTATTATAAAATTATGGAATATGGAATTTGTACTTTGCTCTACAATAACTAAATTTATTGGCTTAATATATTATGAAAGAAAATCAATAATTCAATGTGCATAATATTTAACCCCCCTTTTCTAACTGCAATTGAAACCCAATGGCAGTGAAGCATCGATAGCTTCATTTGGTGTCTAACAACAGAATATCTCAGCCGCTTTACGTGCTATCACTGTTGTTGAATAGTTAGAAAGTATTGACCGCGCAATTCAGGAACTTACATACTGTTAGTGTTAAAAAAATTAGTGCTTTCTCCTCAACTCGAAGTTCTGCGATATCAGGCAAGTGATTAGACTTCTATTAGAATTCTTCGATTTGGACAGGTTATTGTTTATATTGATATTTTTATATTTATTAATACTTTAAATGGAGTTTTATAAAACAGGCAAGGGTGATTTTAAAAGTTTCCTGAAACAAAAAATTTAGATACCATGACGTCTTTCAAAATTGTTGAACGTAGTTACATAAAATTCTCATAGAAATATAGAAATATTGTACATAATTATTATAAGCACAAAACCAAATAAATAAGTCAATAAAATGACGGAAACCATATTGTATTACATTTTAAAACCAAAGTTAATAATCAATGTAAAGAATCACTTTCTTTGGGGGGGGGGGAGAGTAAATTCTAATATCTAAATATTTAATTTAGTAAATTATCTGATTACTTAAGTTAGTTACTTACTAAGTTAATTACCTATACATTAGTTAAATCTTCCGTTGGCGTATTTCGATACTTTAATATATGTTTATATTTATGGTAATTTATTTATTTTTATTTGTTTTAATAAATGTAATCTTGAAGAATATGAAATTTAAATTGGTCCACCTTAGGATAGAATCGACCATTAAATCCAGCAAATATCGTCTTATAAAACAGATTTAGGTTATACCGAATTGTAAATATTAATGTTGATGTTAGGAGGAAATTCGTCTGGAATATATGGGGCAGCGAAGAAAAATAAAACGTTGTCAGCCTTCACCAGTTAGAAATAGTATATACAAGTTATGAGTTTTTATAAGATATATTATACAGTATTGTCACAGTACAACAATATTATCATATCTTTAGGTTATAATGTATTTAGATAATAATAACAATTTTTTATATAAACTTACATCATAGTCAATTGAAATTAGGTTGTTTGCCAATTTTAACAGATTTCAGAAATGTGACAAAATTACTAAAAACTATAATATGTTATTTTCTATCACATTGTTATATTTTGTGCACAAAACAGCAAACTATTTATGTTTATAATTTTAAACATTACTATGGATACGGAGCAATACTTCTTGATATATTTACGCTTTCATTACTTATTATTCATTTTAAAGTGTATTATTTAAAATTATCTACACAATGATTTGCTCTGCAAATGTCTATTTAAAAGCACTATTGTTTAAAGGACAGTGAGCATACCTTTAGTTAACCCTTTAGTTAATTTATTAAATTTAATCGAGGTAGATATAATTATTGCTTATTGAAAATGTATTGTTTTTTAGATTATTGAGAATAAATATACATTTATGTTGTTATGTCATTATTTTAGTTATACATATTACCAAAATTGTGTTTTGTTAAAATCGCCACTTCACGCTTCATAGGAAGCACTGTTCAGAAGTTGTTATTTGTACTCAAAATATAATAAATTCATATCGGAGTAAGCAGGAGGAAATCGAAATTGAGCATATCAAATATGAAATGGCATTTTTACTTGTTCACTATTATTTTGTAATACATGTTTGTTTTATATTTATTAGTTTATAAAAGATTATTTTTCTGTTTTGGCTCAATAATAGTACATTTTAATGTTTAAGTCATTTTGTCACGCAATATGTATTTCCTTTTTTCTAAGTACTGTATAGCTATACTGTTTTCAGATTTTCAAAATTGTCAAACAACCTAATTTCTATATTGATTATAATGCAAGCTTTGAAAAAATATACACAAAAGTTTCCAAATTTCTCGGTTTGTCTAGCAGACAACTAAAGTCTGTTTACTTTTTAAATTTTACTTATATTTTAATTTATATTTTTAATTTTTCTGTGTTAACATTTAAGTCACATATTAGATTCATATTCCTAGTATAGGAAATATAAATGTTTACTAGTGATTAATCTCACAACCGACTCATTTTTAAAACGAGTGGACAATAATATTTGCGGGCTAAAATAAATGTGAAATTTATTATAAATCATATAATTTATACAATCAAATTAGTAATTTATTATTATTAAAGAGAGTAATGAGTTATTCAATAACTGTATTTTATATTTATATTGTTGGGTATTCGTGAAGTATTCACGATATAATTAGTCCCTTTTACAGTCCATTCCACCCTCCTCATATTTCAGAAAAATTCATTACATTTTAAAATTGAAATAAAATACGTACTGATGAAAGAGTTTTGCTTTAGAACCATTTCTTAATATATATTTCTGCTTATATTTATAAAAACAAATTAAATGCATCTTCTACAGGTTTTATATATAAACAGAACTTCAAAATTTCGCTCCCCGCACGATACATATGTTGCGTCTATTGTGTTACATTTTCAGGATGACACCATGTTTAACTTTAATGCAACCTATAATCATAATTATAATTATAACATAATTGCAATATTTTTGTTATTACCAAAGTTTTTTTTAATAGTGTAAGTTGACTAGTATTTACACTACATATAATGGTAGTGTATATAGTGTAATAGTAAAAAAATATAATTTGTATTGAACGAAAATAAAAAATAGTAAACGCTTTATAGAATTATTTTTTTAGACTCCTCGAATTTCAGTATAATTCCTCGAATTGTTTTGCTCAAATTAGTGGCTATCCTAATTGTATTTCACATAATTGTTTATACAAATACACAATATACAAATATTATTTTTGTATACAATTTTGTAATCGGTTCCCCTATATAAGTGTGAATTAGCGACATGTATGTTTTCTTATACATTTTTACAATTAGAATTGTCAAAAATTAATATATTTACTAAATAATACAAATTTACTTAAACAATTCGTTTTAAAAATGCATTTTCGACAATACTGTGTGAATTTATTATTTTTCAAATTATAGAGAAATTCACCTTCGATGTGTATGAAATTAGGTTGACAATTATAAGTAAAAATTCATTTCTTTTAGATAAGATAATAAGATATAGCCAGGTACTCTTTTCATTGTTTGTATCTATAGCAATTAAACGCGTTTGGAAACAATCAATAACCTATATAGTAGTATCCCTATCATAATGTTATTTAAATCTATGATTTTGGATTTCTCACAAATGACGACACAATTGTGAAATTATAGTATTAAAGCAGCGTAGTTCTTGTTGAAACAAAATAGTAAAAAAAATTAATTATGAGTATTCGATTATAATAATACTAGTATTTTAGAATTGTCCGTGAATTATTACAGATACAACATTCCATAATTTTCATGTTTTTCAGTTAAACTTTTCTTATTTTTTAGATTTTTGTAAACAATGACGAAAATTTTTATCTACACCTTCACTGGAGCAACGGTGACAATTGACTGTCTTCTTACCGACACCATCGCTGAAATCAAAGCGAAAGTCTCGGAAAAAATTAACCTTGCTGTAGACAACCAAGTTCTTCAATTTGCAGGGAGAATTTTGCGAAATGATCAAACTTTGGAGCATTATAACATTCAGCGCGAGTCTAGCCTCCATCTCGTACAACACGTACCTGGCGGATATTAGTAGTAATTGTCACCAGTGTCAGTCATATTTTCTATCAATTTTTTTTCAGATTACATAAGAAAACAATATTATTACAAGCCTATATCAGAAGACAATTGTTCAAAAATCAATCGCTTATGTTAGCATAGACATATTGATATATTTTCTTCTTTAAACTTTAAAAAATAAATTGATTGAATTTTAAAAATAAATAAAGTAAAGCTTTTAAATTTTTGAAAAATATTTTACTTAAAAAATAAGTGATTATTGATTTATTTTAGATATTTCGTAGCACTGGTATTATGTTATAATTTGAGGTACACTAGTTATTCAAAACAGATTTAAACAATTGATGAAGCGGTTTTAATTTGCTTGAAATTGTTTTGATTATTGCTAATCTATTTACCTGGAAACGACTCATGAATAGTATAATATAAAATCACTTATAATGTCATGAATTACAAGATACTTCAATTAATTGTATATATGTTGTATATGTAGTATTAACAATTTATTTTATTCGGTACAATTTTTTCTTCTGTAACAATTGTTTCTATCATATATATATATATATATATATATATATATATATATATATATATAACAAATACTGTTTCATACATTACACATGTTAATATATATTTTATTCATTGAAAACTTCGTAGTTTTATTAATTATCAATATATTTTTAATATTGTATTTGCTTTATTTCAGGAAGTCTAAACTAATTGATTTAAAAGTGATAAAATGACATTTATTCGTGCCTTTTTAGTGATAATTTTAATTGCATGTCAACCGCATATATTAAATATTGCTGGATATTATTAAATTTTGAGTTCTCAATATACAATTCATTCTGAAATATAAAAATATATTTATATACGTCGTTGCTAATAAAAAAAACTTGTATATAACAATATTATTAAATAATATAAACAAGGATTGTAAAAAGGCATATACTTTCATTTTTTGTAGATAAATATTATTGTTACTGTCTAAAACAGTGATGTGTTTCTTCTCTACGCTCACGTATGATGATTTGTGATATATTATTATTAATTAATTTTTCATTTTTGAAATATAGTACGATATAAAAGAGTTATATAGATAATATATTTACTACACATTCTATTTATTATGTTACACAGTTCGACAATTTATATATTGTCATTTATAGCTAAAATAAATAAACATTTTAATATTATTTACTCTGTCTGAAACAACATTTTATTACTTGTATTCGTTTGAATACATATTTTGAATAATATAAAACGGACTACACCTAAAACTAATTTTACTGATGTATTTTCAGGATAGATTATCATAATTTGTATAAGATATGTTGAATAAAGAAGTTAACAATGTTTTGAATATTTTTTATCCTTTCGTTTTTATAAGGGATTACATATTTTCTTTCTTATTTAAATAATCTGACATTATAGTGAAGACCATTTTTGATATGAAAATATTAAATGCTTCGCGGAATTTCTTTTTTAAATGCATCTTCGGGCTAATAAAACAAACTATCCTGTGTATTATGGGTTTTTCGTTAAAATTTTATTTAAATATAAATTAAAGTTCAATGTGAAGTTTGGGATTCGATATCCTTTTTGTTATTACGTTGGATCAATTTTAATAAATATTAGTAACGGTAAAAAAAACTAATTATGAGTGTAAATGATATATGCACACGATCAAACAGCTCTGACAAATTATTTTCAGTTGGCATGGACATTTTTGTGCTTAAAAAAAGTTAAAATGATTTTATTTATTCTGTAGCCCTCACAGCCCAAATCACTAATCAGTAGTTTAATGTTATCTTACGTTTTCTCAAACTAAGTGATTTTTTTATTTACTAATTTCTGAAATTATTCAAGAACCTAAGCATCAACAACAAACAAGCACAGAATAGCGAGGGGTTTAATTATACACAGTATTATAACAACAGTTTACCCATAGATAGGCTAATTCCTTTTATATTGTGCTTCTGCATAATGTAATCAGCTTTGTCGTAATATATATTCATCTGATTTATTTCATTGAGAAAAAGCAACAAAAAAATTAAGAATTTCCTGCCTGACAACATCTGAATTTCTACATTATTTAAATACCACCTAATTGTCAAAAGGTGAACATTGTTGGTATATATCTATTATAGACGTGACCATATATATTTGTGTTATATATTTTTTTTATAGAAATAAATTTTTTTTTGCTATTATAACTCCCGACTATTTTTACAGTCTTTTAGTTTTCGGTTGTTAAGAAATACAGCAATGATTTATTTTGGGATAGTTCTCTAAATGTGAAGATATATCACCGAGATAGTTCTTATTTATATGCTTTAAAAAGATATCTTAATCTCAGAGATATATCCTAAATGAGGTATCTCTATCTCAATGATCTAAATCATTGAACTATCTCAACATTATTCATATGGACTTATTCACAATGGTTTAGTGAAAGGACTAAGTAAGTTTACTATTTTATGTAAAAATAAATTTCCACCTTATAAATAATTTTTAAAGTGTGATAGATATTTTAGTGTATAATAAATAAAAAAGCGTCTTATTAATAAATACTAAAAATATGCATAATAATATTACTAAGTTTTCATTTTTACCTCTTGTATAGTAATTATTGTTTTCAGCATAAATAATTAGTTAATTTATTATATAAAATTTAAATAAATTAAAATTATCCCAATTGTCAATTGAAAATATTAACTAATAATAATATTGTAATACGTAATTGTGAATAATAAAGCAAGAAATAAATGTTAACAAATAAAATTTATATTGTATTTAATAATATAATAAGCAAAATTATATATTTTTAAATCAGTTATACAATGTTTTTCGTTTTACGCAGTCAACTGGTTATTTCGTTGGCACCTGAAAGTAAAAAGTAAAAAACCAGAGTAAATAATCGATATTAGTTTATATAGATATTTGTGATCATAAAGTCAAGCATATACTAATTATAATACAGTATATAATCAAGTTAAAATATCAAATGCGCGCCTATACATATTTTATACATAATAAAACAACCAAGTCCAAAAATAATCGTAGGGTTAACAAATACACAATTTTTTTAAAGATTGAAGTCTACCATTCAACTGATTGAGTTAATAATTGTAATATGTAAAAGCAGTGTAAAAATAGTTTGTATCATAATATATAAGAAAAGAAAAAAATATATATATATTAGAAATATTTAAATCTAATATCTAATAATTTATGGAAATGCTATATTTTATTTCATTGAATAAAAATATAAAAAGTAAAATTATATCTCACAGTGAGTGGCCGTGGGCACATAAAAAACGTGTGGGTTCATAATTTAAAAAAACGAATTGTAAATAATATTTTTTAATTTTATTTTTATTATATGACGATATCAAATTTAAGAAGTATTCCTTTTCAAATGAAAGAATAAATATTTTCTTTAATAACCAATTATCTAGATGTTATTATAAACAGCGTATATATCAGAAATGTAATGCAAAAATGTCAAACATATATTTATTTATATAGTAATTATATTTTCGTTATTGAAACATGTTATGAAAAATAGGATAAAAATTGTGATTAACGATTTATTCCCAATTATTTCAAAATAGATATGTGTCTACTTATTGTAATACAAAAGATTAATATCAAACTTAATTTTACTAACTAGTTTAATAAAAAGCTTGCGCCTGAAATTAGATATAAATGTGAATATCATATATGCATACTTTTACTTTTGATTCTAAAATGGTAATTTTTGAATTCAGATTACAATCTAATCTGGACATAACGATAATCTTATACAATACATTAAACATGTTTAATTATAAGTATTCCCTATAATTATAAAATAAGGATTATAGTGAATAAAAATCAAGAACATAAAAATAGAATTTAGGCTAGTACTCTGACACATAAAATAATTTATATAATGTTATAAAATATGTTTAAAAAGTTAATGACTTACGACAGAATGCATGAAGTTGTTTTATTCAATTGTCCGATTGACAGTTCTATTTTGATCTTACCATGTAACATCTTGGCCAAAAATTTCTGCAAATGTATTAATAAATTTTGGCCAAACAACCAGTTTTATTTTATAAGGCTTTTTGCATTAAATAATAATATATACGGTCAATACACCGTAATGAAATAATAATTTAAAATCCAAAACATTAATTATTATTATTTAAATGGAAATCTAATATGCTAAATATAGATTTAACAATATTAATTGATGGTTAAATTAGAGTAGCCGTCCCAAAAGAGGAAATAGTGTCCTTTCTTTCTTTTCAGTCGACATTGTAATATGGGCTTTAGGTACTTGACAGACGTCATTGTCATTTGCAGAAAATTGATAGATTAACATTAAAATTATATTAAACAAATTAATTGACACTTTGGAATATGCAGGGTGTTTCATGTAGGCTACCATTTTAACAAAACACAAATTTATTAGATTAAAAAAATTAACATTACATAATATCCAAACTATAAATTAAATATATATGTTTACATTTTATTTAAATGTAACGTATTACTTAAAAATATAAACCGAATAAAAATTAACTCTAATGACATATAAGTCAATCAACAATTATTTAGAAATCATTTGACAAAATATAATTTCGTATCAAATTGATATGGTAATAAATATAAATATTACACTACAATGTATATTCAATACACACTCCCTAATTTTAAAATAATGTATGATTATTCCTTAACTAATAAGCTAAAACTAAAATAATAATTAAATATTAATTAGTAAATAATAATAAAATAATCATTATAATAATTAATAAGAAAAATACAAATAAGAAAAAAGTTATTGAATAGTTATTAAAAATATCTAATGAATTTGTTTAAAAATTTGAATATATATTACATCGGAAGTTTTCGGATTGGACACAACTTTCGACTTGACATAATTCTAAAATATCGTAAATATGCATATAAAGATCAAGTGAAAAATATAGCGTTTTGACAATAAGCTATTTATAAAGCTAAAAGAAAAAAGTGAAAAATATGAAATAGTAAATATTACAAATGTATAAAATAGTTAAATATTATGACAGTATAATATAAACTATATTATATAATTATTTACACAATTGAATAACTAAACATACATTAATATATTTCAGAATATATATTAACCTTAAAAGATCAACATATTTGACAAAGATTTAAGATTTTCTTGTTGTACGTGATTTTAATTGATTGAACTCTATAAAAGGCTACATTTTATTAATGCAATGGCTAAATTTGAGGAGGACAGTTCCATCCAAAATACACAGAAAATGTACTGATATTTTCAACTGTATAAAATGTAAAAACATGTAACATGTAAAATACTAACTAATGAATTCCATTAAAAATATGAACTTACATCGCTAGTTTTTGGATAGGACACAACTTTTGACTTGAGTGAATTCTAAAATATTATAATTATACATAAATATATAAATTTCTATTTCTGTTAGTATAATTTTAAAATGTCGATGTCATGTCGCACCCGTAAGGTACCTATATTAATGGTTAATTTAGGGTAATTAAGGAGCAATAACTTTTCAGTGAAATTTAATTTATCTATGCTAAGATCTATTCAAAATTCTTATGAAATTATGTTTTTATATAATTAACGTGAAGCGTCATTCTAATCCATATAATCTTCCAACTTTACAAGTTATATAAAATATATTATTTAACATTCCGTTTTAAAATTACTACAACTTTTAATAATCCCTGAGTATCGTTAAATATATAATATTAAAAAATAAATACATATTACTATGCTGTATTTTACAGACTGGATGTTTTTTCACCATATATATATATATATAGTTTACAATATCTAATATTTGATTTTTCGCTAAAAAGATTATCTTAAAATTAATTTTATTGACAAAATTATAAGCAGCCATTAAATTGCTTAAATAATTTGTTTAAGATTTTTAACAAAAAACGATATTACTATTAATATAGGAAAAATATTTTAGTATTACTTTAAATACAAAATATATGTTTTATAATATATAAATAAGGATCTGTGAATCAAATACATTAAAAAATATATATATAATAAATACATAATATATTGATTGTACTTATTTGTTTCAATACATAGTTATGATAAACAAAATGTAACAGCACACGTACAATATGTATACTAATATTGTATTATATGGTACACGCTAAACGATGGTAGGGAAGACATAATGTAGACACATAACATTAAATACGGGAAACAATAAAGGTATCATAATTATAGTCATAAAATAAATAAAACATAAATGATTAATTGGTTCAAAATTGATTGTGTTTTTTTATTGCATAATTGTTATAAAGTAAATGTCATAAAAGAAACATTATTCTTTAAACATTATTGTCAGTAGCAGGATCTTCCACATCCTTATCACATAACTTGACAACGAATTCTGAAAGATAGAAATGTAATGAGTGAGAATTATATATTTATAGCGTTGAAATACGATATATAATTAATTGGTACATTTATATAATGATGAATACTAAATAAACTACAATATGTTATTAAATTTACTAAAGTGTAAATATAACGTTAAAGTTGATTTAAATAATTTAATAATAATGATTAAATTATTTAAAAGAGATGTTGACGGGCGGGACAAATATTACATTTTATATGTTTTGTGATCGATATAATATATCTAATCATTTTTTAATATATTATTTTAATAATTGGAAGTCAACGACAAATAAAAAATAATTGCCTGATATTTATTCGTATATAAGACTACTTATTTCGATGTAGCCATATTAATAAATAACGTGTTTATTTATAAATTATTTCTATGTTTAGCTGTACTTTATATTAATGTAATATGTTTATTCATAATAAAAAATAATATTAGCATTCATTTTATGGTTCCGATTATAAGTGATATGAAAAAGTGTTAATATTCATATATTCTCTCATGTAAAAAGCAACGTTATAAATGTTATAATTGTGTTGATAAATCATCAATTAGTGAGATAACAATTCTCTTTCGTATGTATGCTTAAAATATTATTTAATATGAAAAATAAAGAAAATACTTTATTGTAAAAATTAAATCAGTTTAGTATTTTAAAAACGTTTTTTTTTTTAATTAATTCTTATAATTATTTATTTTTATATTGCATAAATTTGTCATGGTATATTTAAAAAACATTGTATACCTTTTTAACATATCATAATTGTTACTCGTTAAAAATACATATGATTTTGTAAAAAGTATTAATGCTTAAATATAATTTTTGTAACTAACTATAATGGCGGACCAAAAGGTTCCGTATGAAAAGCTCTAAGAATTACAATGAACATTTTTTTATTAGAGGTTTACAATTTAAACCTTGAGGTAAACCTTGCAGACCTCGAGGTAAACCTTGCAGACCTCGAGGTAAACCTTGCAGACCTCGAGGTAAACCTTGC
>JAUZND010087518.1:4846-15466 GCA_034780555.1 Coelogynopora nodosa
GTAACATCTATTACAATGTAACAACTGGTAACATCTATTACAATATAACAACTGGTAACATCTATTACAATGTAACACTGGTAACATCTATTACAATATAACAACTGGTAACATCTATTACAATGTAACACTGGTAACATCTATTACAATGTAACACTGGTAACAACTATTACAATGTAACACTGGTAACATCTATTACAATGTAACACTGGTAACATCTATTACAATGTAACACTGGTAACATCTATTACAATATAACAACTGGTAACATCTATTACAATATAACAACTGGTAACATCTATTACAATGTAACAACTGGTAACATCTATTACAATATAACAACTGGTAACATCTATTACAATGTAACACTGGTAACATCTATTACAATATAACAACTGGTAACATCTATTACAATGTAACACTGGTAACATCTATTACAATGTAACACTGGTAACAACTATTACAATGTAACACTGGTAACATCTATTACAATGTAACACTGGTAACATCTATTACAATGTAACACTGGTAACATCTATTACAATGTAACAACTAGTAACATCTATTACAATGTAACAACTGGTAACATCTAATACAATGTAACAACTGGTAACATCTATTACAGTGTAACACTGGTAACATATATTACAATGTAACACTGGTAACATCTATTACAATGTAACAACTGGTAACATCTATTACAATGTAAAGAAATGTTCTGCTTTATTACAAACTCTCTTTTCTCACCTAATTTAAACTATAGCTTTACACAGTAACCAAAGAATGTGATCCGGATTTGCATCCTTACAATAGCAAGAAATGGGCAGATTATTTTTTTTAATCTTAAAAATCATATCAACAACATAAACTTTTGATTAGAATATTACGTTGACCCAGAACATCTTTAAACAGATATTCTAAATTATGTTAAACCTGCTATCGCAAAAAACAAAAATCAATAATATTAAAACATAATGCATTAACACAAATAACAAAGACCATTACGTATAGCTGCGGTTGAAACAACACTCCCGAAAAGAGGTTATTCAGGATAATACTAAGAAAGCAACATCCAAAACCATGACCATTGTAAAAAAGTGTTCATTTTAAATTTAAATTTATACATTGGTGATTATGTATAAATGAAGAATCGCACATACGTTTTGAAGTATACGAATTTTGTTTGACTCAACCATCTACCTCACAATTCTAGAATATATATCAAACAGTCAAACCGTCATGCAAACAAAGATTATGGAAACTATAAAATATTGTATTATTATAGATTCAGTCCAGTACACGTTTTGCTATTTGAGTATAATAGATACAGTGTATGATTTCCATTTTATGCAAGTTTAATAATCAAACTTATTTTATGATAAACAAGTTTATTTAGACTCCGTAAAATCTTTATCCCACTTTTGTTTCAAATTTATTTTGAATTCACGTCAGATATATTTGTTTCTTGTCTAAATTCTACTACCTTTAACTATTTTATTTTTCTCAATTATTAAAAACAAATGTATTGCCCGTTTCAATCTAATACAAGGGTTAGGGATTTGTCTTTCCTCTAAATCAAGAAAAAATAGGGAATTGGTAAGAAATGTAGAAAAAGGGTAAGGGGAAATAAAAAGAGTATAAAGTGAAGAAAATGAGGGGAGGGTGGAAAATGTGTCCCCTTCCTAAATAAATGGAGTAGTTTAGATATGTTTTCAGATTTTCCTATCTATTTCCCATAGTTCAGTGAATCCTATATAGTGTTGTGCTTTTACATTTTATCAGTTGCGTGTCTGGGTGATTTTAGCATGTATGTTGTTTTCGTTTCTTTTATTTAGTTGGTCTCGTGCATCTTTCTTTATTATTTTGGCTTTTATATACACAGATAGTATATATTAACTCCCAACCTATACAATATATAGGCTACATCGGTAGCATTATCTTCAAAGTTTTAAATTAGACATAAAAACATGAATGCTTATATATGAATAAATTCATAATAACAATCCTAACAATCACAAAAACGAGCCACAAAAAATAAAAATGTTAATCTTAAGAATTTTTATCGTCGTGTCTGGCTCATGCTTTTGAGCAGCGCTCAATCTAATCAACTATGTATAGTTACACACGCCTACCAAACGTATTTAAAAATGTTAAAATAAAAGATTTTTACTCTGTGATTTGAACTATTCACTTATTTTTACATTATGCCGTTGATAATAGAGTTGATCGCCAAAGAACATAGAGGCTATAGAACATAAAGAGGGCTTAGAAAAATAATAGTTTACGCAAGACAATATTTCTTTCAAAATATGTCTAACTGAATACAATTGATGGGAGAGTAACTCGTTTATTTTTATATCTCATTAATACTCCTTCTTTACAATCCTATATTTTATAGATCACTGCATATAATTTGAATGTAATTTTAAATATAGAAAATAATCTGTCGCAAAGTATGATTTTCAAATATTTACCTTTCTTTTTTGTTCTGAATATTGCTTTCGTTACAAATATTTTAGATTAATTCCTATTTTACCAAAACCTTTATGATTATGTGGCATAATACACATTTCAGTATATTATATATTTATCTTTCTATATATTTCTAGGTATTTATAATAGTGGATTGTTTTAGGTTTTACTAAAATTAAACATTAATTTTATTATGTTTAATTTTAAAGATACTTCTTTTTATATTATTTAATTTTACATGTTTATATCGTAGTTATCTTATCTATTCAGTTATAATAAACCTTTAGTAGAAACTTAAAAATACATTAAACCAATGTATAACCCTTGATAATTAAACGCAATACATTTATAAATTCAACTGAAAGAAACAAAATGTATTATTTCTAATTAAAACAAAAATTTGATACATATTCATGTAAAAAAATTCCATCTAAGATTTGTCTAAGATATAATTAAATATAATAATACACATACATGCATTTATTTATGTATTATCTCCCTCATATGTATATATGTATATATATTGTATATCCTTTACAAATTAATTGCTACAAATTTGAAAACAAATGTTTGCTTTAATACAAGCTTTAGGCTATTCTTTGGCCGATGTTAAACCATCGTTGTTAAACCACTGTTATCTAAAAATGAAGAAAAGAAAGAATATATCTTATAACAGAAAAATGGTCTGTAGCAACTTTAGATTCACAAAATAAAAATTCGAAATTCATAAACAACCATTTTAAAAATTAATATAAATTAAATTAAATGTAAAATATCAATCAACAAAAAATCAAGGATTGTATTAATCAATAAATATATCTAGCTTATATTTAGATTAAACAAAATTAAAATCAGCTGCACTAGCAGGTTAAAATAAAAGTAAACAAAATTAATATATCATTAGGCAGAATGGTAATTGATAAGAAAAAGATTTTAAATTTGTTTTATTAAACATTAATTGTATTTTTCAAAATTTTCAAGGGTCAAACAATATAACAAAACAAAAAATGAAGAAAATCTTAATTACCAGTGACATTTGCACATTAACTTAATTGTATAAATATATGCCCACTGATATTCATAAAATATCTACACGATACAAGAGATTTGAGTAGGTGTTTGTCTGGGAAAAGTTCTAAATATCATGGATAAAAGTAGGCCAAATTTAACCTTAAACTTATATGTTTTATGATTTGTTTGTTTATTCGTTGGTCACAATTTGTTTGTTAACATTACGGACGGTGGTAGTGCTGCATAACATGAGCGCGTTGTAAAAAATAAGCAGTTTCACATTTTTAAATGTTTAAATGAAGTTTTCGCTTGTTTTTACTTTCTTTTCTCAACAATCAAATTTATATAAAAATTTCTATATATAGAGGCTACTGCATATTGAAATGATTTTTTTCTTAAGTTAATAAAATTTTTAGAACTTGCTGTAATAAAACGACAAGTACTTGCCGTTTTTTCTAATTAATACTATTTTTAGTTTACTTCTCAATTTTTATTTGTATTATTGGATGAGTTAATGAGTAAACAAAATAAGTAAGTTTGACTATAGAAGCAAAATTCAACAATATAATTTACACACACACACAGTTTATAATTTCGAGAGTTTATAAGTTTGTACAATAAGGTTTCTTAACTCGATTAAGTCTACTGGGAATTGCCTTCGGACTTCAGATTTTATTATAAATATATAATAATGGTTAACACTACGTGCTGTGAGTTGTAAGCAGATAAAAGTAATCATTATTTAGCTTCTTCGTCACTTATCTTCGTCTTACGTTACGCAATCTTTATTGCACTGTTATGAAATGTTTCAATGATTGGTGTTAAAAGACATCAACAAGCCTAGCTAGTGAGCTTTGGATTACGAAGTTTGCTAAAAAAAGTGAATGAAGATGCAAATGTGGTCCAATTAGTAACGGTATAGATTAGATAACTAGACTAGATAGTACTAAATAATACTAGATAAGGTTACTGTTTAATTTGTTTTGTTATACAGTTGGTCTACTGTTCCAGTCTATTCTGTTGGTCTACCATTCCATTAGTGTATCATTTTGTACAATGCATATTAATAGCTATTGGATAATAGCATTAATAACTTAGTTAAAATATATTGTTATTAATGTATAAGTAAAAAGGATATAGTTTAAATGTGGTTATTATTGATCGTGCGATGGGTGTTTTTAGCCATAATAAGTTTAACTAATATTCAATGGCAATATGTAATAAAGCTCTAACTTTTCAATGCATTGATTAAAACATCAAAGATGATTTAGTATAAATGTATTTGATTACTTCAAACATGGGTTCACATCAAAATATGAAACATGTGAGTTTTAACATTGTTTTGATAAAACAAGTATGAGATGGTTATAGAAACCAATGCAATAAACAAGTTTAACACATAAAACAAAATTAAATCGTTACAGAAATCAATGCGCTATACTAAAACCGCTCTAGAAGTTGTCTGCAAATGTTATCTGTAAATGTAAATTTGCCAATATATTTTACTAATATTATTAATAAATAGTTTGATAATAATATAATCGTATGCATAATATAATATTTGTACAATAGTTCAGTAACTGTTATAGTATGTATATAATATATGCAAGCTTTATTACCAAGCTGTATTTTAATCATTAAATTATTTTAATATTATATTTAAATATTGTGATTATTATTTATTTATATTTATATTTACTTTTAATAAAATAAAACTTATACCGATAGTTAAATTTAAATATAATACAGTACTTTTTTAAAGTATATACATTGATAAAAAAATAGGCAGGTAAACACACTTCCTGGAGATATTAAAAATGTTAATCTAATTATTTTAATATTTTAAAGTTATATCATTAAATATATATTTTTTAATATTTACAAAATAATTAATTGTACACAACTATTGAATAAGTATCCTTTATGTGATAATCATACAATGAGTATTACACTGATTGACTTTAGATAATCATGAAAGAATGGACTACATAGATTAGTTATACATATGTTGCGTCAAAATAAAACTATTGTTGTTTTGAATAAAATAGGCTCTGATGTCAGTCAATCACGTATCAACATAATATTAAAAAGATATTCTATTCTTAAATAAAACAGTAAAAAAAATGTTTAATGTATTGAGCATTATATAAACAATTACACTTTTCTAATACATGACTTAATAAAAAAAATCATGTAATGTCTATTTAACATTTTACTAAATTTAATGTACGAAACAGAATCTCATAAAAATTTATTTAAACAATTACTTATCCACAAAAGGATGCACTTGACATATTCCTATTTTTATAAAATTGAAAACTTTAAACATAACTCACTCAGTGTGCTTTTTATTAAATCTCAGTTGACAATTCAACTGCTGCATATCTTCCGTATCAATATTATCAAAAAATTAATATCCATCCATGAACTAAATAAATGTTTTTAAAAATGTCCCATGTGGATCGCATCTGTTTTGCAGTGAATAATACAATATATATATATATGATGCATGCATGCATCAACCTATTTTGTAGAACACGTTTTGAAGGTAAAGCAGGCCCCAATATGGTTTTCTATTTACAACAGAAAAGCAAACACACGACACCTTGTTTCTTGATGGTGATACAGGACGATGTTGGATTCTAGATTTACAATTGCTTTAACTATAATAATAATAATAATCCATCAGGCAAAAATATTTAAATCGAACGATTTTGAAAACAATATGATGTTCAGTATAATAATTCATGTCTTTAATCAAACAATTCTACTAATACTTAATGTTACTTATTTAATTATGTGCGAAAATTAACGCTATTAACTAGACGTTCTCAAAAAACATTAATAATTATAGAAGAAGAAAAAATGGTTTTCTATATTAAATAAAATTTTTTGCTCAATATTAATAAAATTATCCATATGTTAGAAGACAAGTAAAGAGATAATTTTATATTTTTACAAACTGTTATTTATTACTATTCAATATATATTAATTACTTTAATGCGTTTCAGTTAAATAAAAAATTTAACCAATAATTTGTCAGTTGGATTACTTAATTGAAACGTATCAACTTTTCAACCTATTTCTTGATACCTACAATTAATTAGGATAAATACTATAATTGAATATTTTAGAAAATAGAAAAGTAAAACCGGGGAACGAAAATTTTGTCGTTAACTTAAAATAGCACACTATTTTCATTTCAAAAACAAAATATAGATTTTCATACAATTTTAATCAATGTATAGGTAAAGGAATGAA
Source organism: Coelogynopora nodosa (assembly GCA_034780555.1). Classification (NCBI taxonomy): domain Eukaryota; kingdom Metazoa; phylum Platyhelminthes; order Proseriata; family Coelogynoporidae; genus Coelogynopora; species Coelogynopora nodosa. Next base: position 11,592 of record JAUZND010087518.1, read on the forward strand.
GCAGTAATGTTTGTACTCTCTTTTTTTAGTTTCAATTATACAATAATAAGGGCAAAAGAAATACTTTGAAATTAAAAAAACGTGAATTGAATTAGAATTTCTTTTTTGTTTGTTTGTTTATGCATGAGATGAAAGAAGGGCAAAGTAAAGTTGATCAGATTACACTTATCAACCGAATTTAGGTTTTTATTAATATTTTTAATAATAAATTCATTTCACCACTAATTATAAACGTGAAGTGAGATTTAAAATTTTAGAAAGGACTACATCGTGTTTACGAGTATCTGTGTTTTATTTCAATACAAACAATAGTATATATTTTTAATAATTTGCAGGTGAGACTTTTCTTGCTTTCAAAAAAAGTGCGTGACCGAAAATTACAAGAATAAGAAATAAAACCTTGATAAGCTTGTTGTTCATGGTGCAAATTGAACATACGGCACGGCACGGCACGGCACGGCACGGTATAAGTTATGACTAAAAACAACAACTAATCAACGTTTTTGATAAATATTAACAGTGAAGTAATGTTATATACCATATTCATATATATTTATAGTTATAGCCTAATATTAAAATACACAATTCGTACTGCATACTAATAAGAAAATTTCATTTAGTAATAAAGCTCCACGCAGCGTGTGTATATTGTTAGTGTAAAATATGTACGTTATCAGTATAATATTTATTTCCGGTTCAACACTTTATAAATGGCATGAAACATATTATTCAAATATATACTCAAATATGGTCAATATTGTCCTAAGGATAAACAGCATAGGTCTACACAAACAATAACACTTCACAAACACCAAGTTATATTGCTGCACACTTTACATAATCGATTTATTACTATTCGATCCTTTGTATAGTCAGTAAATGTGTACTGTTTGTATTTTGGGCGCCTAAATTTATAAAATGAACAAGTCATTTAATTAAGATTTAAACATTTTTAAATAAATTTTATTGGTTTGATGGTAACACATTATTGTGGTTTGTACGGTCTTGATGGTTGTCTTTCCTTTATGTGTATATTTTTGTTACTATAAAGGTTGCCACTATTGAGCCCATTTTTGGTCATTTACAATTATTTCTACTATTATATTTTTTATGGTGATATTCAGAAGTGAACTGGAATGATTGTCGCTTACATTTATCGGATTTTGCCCACTTCTCTCCACTGATATATTCTTTGCGCAAGTTAATTTAACAAAACGGTATCCATATAAATGAACACATTACAAGCTTAGTGCAGTTTACACGGGTATTGATTTAAAGAGTTCAGCCACTAACATTGACTCAGTCTCATTAATTGAATCCAATTAGGTTCTTTTTGTCTTTGAATATTCTGCCGTACTACGACAAAAAAGCGTATAGCACATTTGATGAATTTTCAGAAATCAAGAAAAACTGAATGGTAATTATACATGTATATACAATTATACTATATTATAAATATTTATATATTTTATAAGCTTAGTTTAAACAAATATTTTCTATATACCTTAAAGTTTTTAAAAGTATTCAACAACATACTTATTTCATTATTATATGAACATAGCAGGATATACGTTTTTTTGTCATAGTATTACTGGATATATACGCTTTTTTGTCATAGTATTGTAGTAACTAAATGGATTCATACGTTTTTTTCTCGTAGTTATTTATATTATGTAATGTTGTATATATATCAAATAAATTTAGATAACTAATTTTAATGTAGTCTATCGCTTAATATATTGGACACCTTTTATATTATTTGAACTATTTCATAGAAAATAAAGTATTTAAATATATTTAAATTTATTATGAGATTGGCAATTCCAGTTTTTGTAATATTACGCTGCCACATTACAATATCTATCATGCTTTCTAGTAAAACAAAATAATCTAAATTTCAATATTGAGGAGGTGGGGTGTTTAAAAATCAAAGAAATATAAAGTGACACAATGAAATATATTTTTATAACGTGACATGTACTTTATGCTATATTAGTTATTCAATTATTAAAATACATAAAAAAACTACAAATATTTTTAAAGATTTTATCAAATATGTCAAATTCCGTATTTATGACCATAGTTAATTACATACCAAAATAAAACGCTTCAGTCGATGGTAGGCATTGAATTCCAAAACCTGTGATGGTTCTTTGGCATCAGAGGCAGCAATTTCTTCACAATATCTTCTTTTTTCTGCAACTGGATGCCTCGCATCTCTTCTCTGTGATGTGGCTGATTTAAGATGTATGATGTTTTAAGAAAGGCAAGTTCAGTGAAACTTTCATCGATAAATGTTTTCTTGAAAAACATGCTTGAACAACGGATATTTCTGACAAATGAGGACGATCAGCTGCAGTGATGCGTAATTGGTATTGCGACGTGCCACTTCTCCACTCTCCGAAGTCAGATGCCTGCATCTCAATTGTGTTAAATTTAGCTTGTTTTACACAATTAGCAAAGTCCGCAAAATCGTACAGTTTTGGCGATTGTTTAATTTGTCTCTCAACTGCTGCATGAACTGAATCCGCTGACATATATGTATGGCCAGCTTCGAAGAATTTTAAAGTAATCACTTTAAAATTCTTCAGTCAGCAGAAATATCTTCGTGGTTTGCAGTAGTGCAGATCATGGTAAACAGTGTACAATTTTTATTTTGTGCGGAGCAATTATCCACCCAAATTGTAATGGTTTTCGCGTCACGGACCTCCTGGAAAAACTTCCAAAATGCCGAAGCAACATCTTCATCATTTCGCCCGGCGATACCTTCATGCCAAATAATGGCAATATTTTTATTTTTCTTCAAACCAACGCCAGCGAATGTCTCATGCATTACCGTTATTCGGCGTGTAAATAGCCAAGTTTTGTGTTCTTCCATTTTTGGAATCATTATTATCTTTTCCATATCAACAGATACAATCACCTCTCTTTCCCCACATTCCTTAGACGCATCTTGTTGGTATTGTTTTCTCGCTATTGTTGCTTTGCCAATGTGTAAAAAATAGGCATTACATTGATCACAAATTTCGTTCTCACAACTCGCTTTATGCTGTACATAAATTTCGCACTTTTCACATTCCTCATGTCCCAGTTTAGAAAATGAAATACTCATTTCCTTGGACAAAACCTTTCGATAGGGATCATACAATACAGGTTGCTCTCTGAAACCCCATAAAAAAATTTACGTGCATCTTTTGGATAGTAATATCTGAAGGGAGATATTGGCATTGCGAGGCATGCTCCCTTCTGTAGTGCGGCTGTTCAGGATGGTAGAGTTCTACATGTTCTTTTATAATCTCTTGATCGAATTTGTGCTTTGGAGTTTGTTTTCCCCGTTTATCTTGGCTTTCCACAGGTATGTGATCTTTGATTTCATTAAGACTGTTTGTTATGATGGTATCACTATTCTTTTTAAATCCTAAGGTTGTAAGAAAAAATACTTTATATCTGGGTTGCCATTCCATTTGAGTCTTTTAGTGTATATCATATAGTGTTTTGTTTATGGGTAATTTGTCCTTTAACTTTTTGGCGAACAGCATTTGTTTTCACAACATTTTGTTTATAAAATGCACATTGATCTTTCCAATTCATTTCCCAGTACTTAGCATTAATCTCTTTGCGCAAGTTTTCTGGAATTTTATTCAGGCATTTTCTTGGACAATTATGTTTACATGACTCATTGACAGTATGTAATTCCTGTTTTCTTGTTTTGGATTCTTGCTTCCTAGATACTGTTTGTTTTATTCTCTTGGTTTTTGGATTCTTCTGTTGTTTCACTAATGTGGGATACAGACGAATGCATAGGTGAATTTGTTATGTCACTAGCCTCAGAATGGTATGCTTCAATATTGGTCACTTCCCCAGATTCAGAAATG
>JAUZND010087529.1:0-15461 GCA_034780555.1 Coelogynopora nodosa
GGGGTGGTATGTACATATATGTATTAAAGATATATGAATATGTTACCTGTACATAGATATTATTAATTTTTAATCATGTTATTAATATTAAATATTGGTAATACATTTGTATATATGATTAATTAAATTATAGATAATTAATATGTAAAAACTCAAAATTTATGAAAAGTTACAGTTTATACCTAACAGACATAATTATAATTAAGTATAATTATAGTAAGAGAACTAATTGTCTCGTTTACATAACATATACATACAGCTTGAGTAAAAAAAAAAAATCCGCGAAATTTAAGGTCATCAGTTTACTTATATATTTACCAAATACATGCAGAGCCGTGTCAAGGCATTATCGTAGGTTACGTTTATCAGCCGTCGACTTTAAACAATAAATGATTCAATATTCATACAATTTTTACTGCGTCGGAATGGTTTGCAAAATCAAAATTCACTAAATGGAGCTGTTGTCTACACTGTTTGCTCCAACAATATCTTAGTAGTCATCTATTTCTTGCATAAATAGTACTCACGTAGAAAGTATAACTTTCCCCTAGGGCCCTGGTCATTCCCTTTCTTAAGAAAACCATCATTTGCTTTTGGAGGCGGTGCCAGTCCAATGGGGAATATCGACAAAAATATGGAGATGTCATTCGATATTATGTTGGAAGTACACCGCGTGTTTGTTATTAAAGATTTTCAAGTTGCACTAGATATATGTGCTCACGGTTAATTATCCAATCGTACTTTCAGAACGTTCACATTCACAATTCTGTAAGACATAATACATTAATAGTATTTTCATTTATTAGTTGAGGGCATGTATGCTCTAAATGGCCAAATATATTGTAATGCTTCGTATAAATTATAGTACTTTACCAAAAAAGTGCAACATAGTAAACTATAATTTATAAAAATCATTTTGATAATTTTTTATACGTTTAAAGTATACTCTAAAATCAATTAAACTACTATAATTCATTAATTAAATATTAAAATTATAAAAACTAACCGTCTTTCTACCCTTCAATCACCTTCTAAACATTTTAAAAGTTAGCTCTATAGGATTTGAGCATTTTATTTACCTATATGAAAGAACTTTAGATTAACGATTACAGAATTGCAAGTAAAATATCGTTGTAGGATTACCAATTAATTAGTGGAAAACTCTCTTTTTGTGAGATTGTCAGCTCAAAAGTATGCGTACAATTGAACTATAAGCAATTAAAATTTATAAAAATTACATTTTACTTTTTTATAATACAATATATACATACAATACATTTTCCGCGTCTTTCATTTCACTTTGACAGTAAACATTGCATCAGAAGGCAGTAATGACATTGCTTTTGCCGACTATGGGCCCCATTGGAAGGAGCAACGAAGGCTTGTTCACGGATCTCTACGAAACTTTACTCTCGGTGGTCGCATTGAACCCTACGTGCCGCATTCGTTCAATGTTATAATCGATTATGTCGCGACTAATCCTAATTTTACATTCGATGCCAAGAAGCTGTTAAAAGATGTTGTTTATCTACTCATTTACAATGTTGTTGCCGGAATGATCTTTGGAGGTCGTTATTCTGTGAAAGATTATGAATATTTGCAACTGCGAAAACTAATCGAGGACAGCAATGATATTTTTATAACAGTAAGTTATGTATAATATGTAACTTAGTTTAAATATAAAGTGTAAATTTAATAAACACAACTATTGGTAAGCAACATATTTAATTATTAATGCTCAAGTTACGGTTTCTAAAAATTCCGTGTTATTTCTCAATAACATTTTATTTATTATTGTCCCCTTCTCAATTTAGAGTCATCAAATAATACAGAAATTTATCATGCCGTACTGTTTTCAATTTTAACTTATGTGTATATGCCAAAATAATTATTCTTAAAAATTTAACAATTAATAATGAACACAGAACCTTGAATAAATGTTCATTAATAACTATATTATCGCTATATCCTTTTATTACTGTTTCACACACATGTATTTTTTATCAAATGAGTCAATGAGCATTAGTTATAAGCATTATTCTTGAACAATTAGTCTGGCAATTATGAATCATTCCTGATAATTAGACCAAAAGGCAAATATCAAAAGTTTTATTATTTGTATTATCCAATAATATTTGATTTAACTAACTATTAATTTTCATACCTAAGACTTATTTATGTGGAGGGCATACCATATTATTTAGTAAACATGACGTGTACAACATAGTAAGAAAATTATAATTCTATAAATTATAAATTAATAATTCTATAAAATAATTCTACATTATAAATTATAAATTATATTATAATGTTTTATTTTTAGTATAATTATTTGAAAATTCTCCCGAAAATGGGAAAATGGCCACTGTTACCAATTCGTAAGATAAAAGTGATAGCTGTTTCACTTTTAAAATACATACAAACCAAAATCGATGAACATCGAATAAAAAGTACCAAACAACCTAAGGACATCACTGACTACATTCTCAAGGAACAAGAAAGTAAACCGAAAGTAATAAATTATGATAATTTTTTTGGATTAAAAATTTTAAATATTAAATGAAAGTTTCAGTCGTTTGAATTCAACACAGAAAATTAATAATTTTATTTTCAATATAAAATATTAGTACATTTGCTAATTTTAAAATTTAGAAAATAACAAAAGAAAAAAATTGTTAACATAATAACAATTGCTGCAAAATATTTCTTGATTAGTAATAATATACTATTTCTAAAGACTTTCTTATTATCGCTATAATAATAATAATTATAGGCAAACCAAAATTCTATATACGACCATACGCGTCCTTAACGGGTTAATAATTATCATGATTAAGTATATAGTCATCAAAAATTCTAAACAGTCCTCATTAATTGATAATTCTAATATGTTCAAATTATTTTCAAATTTATCTTTTTTCAAAAGCCACAAATATATTGGACTACTTGGAAAGAATGACATATTAATATGTTAATAATAAAAAGATCGCACCAATACGGAGAAGGAAAAGGGATAGAGAGGGAGATCGTGTAATTACTAATAGAGGGTAATTTGATAAGAAAATTGCATTTATATCATGAAAAATATCAAAATTTCAAATGTTAAAATTGTTAATAATGCCCTATGAAAAAAATGTACCGGGGTGTACTCGCCGCACCCCCCTCCAGTATATCCGCCTATATAAACGTGAGGGAGTGACTTGAAAGTCTACCTTCCATACTACTAATTTTCTTACTATGTTATACACATGTTTACTAAAAAATATGGTATGCTCTCCACATAAATAAGTCTTTGGTATTTTGGACCAGGTGCAAATTAAGTATCTTGAAGTACAAGTATTTACTCACAATGACATCAAATTTACCACCAAAATGAGAAACTGACCTGATTTTGGACATTCTTTAGTTTTTTTTAAATTCTATACTATTATAGTATGAACCTATAACGAATCGAATGGTGCGACTACAAACATGGCGTTACTCAATCGTCTTACTAACAACCGAAATCAGAGGACTGTAACAAGCCCCGTTTTCTTTATCAGTGCACTTTTGAGGTCGATTACATCTATCTCCGCTTGAAGCATAACCGGAAATCATAACTGGAAACTTCCAAGTTAACAAGGAATAATATGAATCTAGAACTTTGAAAGTTGAATAGTTTAATTTTAATTAATACTTAAAAATGTGTTTAAAAGGCAATATAACATTTAATGTTCCTCCGCTTAGGAAGAATGCTATATAATGCTTCTGTCCATTTCATTAATACTAAATGTTGATATAAATACTAAGATTAATACTAAATGTATATATATATACATATTATTTAAATTAATATATATAATTAATTAATATATTATTAATTATTAATTAAATATTATATTTATTCATTAATATAGATAAACAATTAAATATCTATGGTTACAACAAGTTTGTATGAAACCCAATTTAATTAGCCGGTGACTTTTCGGGTAATTATTCATTCACCGCTTTCAACTTGTTGTTACTAGTTATTCTATGAAACAGGCTACTGGCCTGTTTTCACATTGAGTACAGGCTATGTTTGGATTGTAAAATTGTTTATAAATAATAGGCTACTTGTGGTTGTTTTACTTTTAAACCATCCTGATATTATTATAAAATGTTGTTTCTTATTTGACAGTCGCTTTGATAATTTCTGGTGGTTTTTTATTTTTGTTTTTGTTTCTATTTTTTATTTTGTTTTTGTGGTGATGTTAAGGATTTGAATAGAATGCATCCATTTACTATAACAAAAATAAATATAGTTACTCTTTACCGGTGGAAAGAGAGAGATCAGAATGTAGGTGCAGCTGTGAACTATATAAAGAATAGAAAGAAAAAAAGGACACAACTGAACTCATCAAAGCACAGTAACTAATTAGTTAGCTCATTCACCCGTATACACAATAGTCTAAAATATACCACTCTAATATAATTAAAATAATATATATACCTAAATATGATATAAATAAATAATATAAATAATTGTCAACTCAAAAGCAGTTTCTCTCACTCACATTTAAACTAATCAGTTTCCAATATATATATATATATATATATCCGTTAACAAATGAATTTAGAATTCGGCAAATGTCTACTTCCGCTGGTAAAGATTTACAAAATTATGATTAACTCTATTCGAAATTGCTAAGCAGCTACATATTTTTTATTTTAAGATTATTACAATAATGTAGGATATTATAAATAATTTGATTTCGACATAAAATTACATAAATATGTAAAATATAAATTATTTAACTAAAATGTATTTATTTTATATCGTTTATATTTTCAAAAAATGTAGCAAAACCGAAGATACAGCATTGCAAAATATATCATTGACATAAAAAATGTTTCGTATATAATTTAACGTATTATAATAAACGTTTCCTATAATAGTCTATTTATATTAGCATGTGACATCGTTTTCTTTATAAGAATTAAATGCTGTATTATGTTATTTATATTTTGTTTGATGCAATGCTATCATTTAAGTAATCAAGCAAACAGTATTTAGTTTTTCGTGCAAGTGTTTGAAAAAGTCTTTAATTTTTATTAAGTTTTTTCAAATAACATTTTTTTGTCGTATAGAATCCTCCAATAAAAGTAAATTTATTTCAAATTTATAATAATGTTTAGAATTAGCTCTAATTTTTAAATTTGCAATCCCTAAGTCCGTATCTCTCTTAGTTTTAATATTTCTATTAAATCATAGATATAAAGTTTGATGAGTAAATAATGAGAAAACGGTTACTTTTTTTCCTTATGAAGATTGTTTTTCATTTATTGATTAATTCTTAAAAAGATAATAGAAGGAATGCAATGCTACTTTTCTAAAACAGACTATTTAATCATATTTATTTAACCAATGTTAATAATTAAACGAATGTGATGGTTGTGAATGTTAGATAACAACATTACTTAACATAATATGAAAGTAGTCCTAAATAAAACTTTGAATTAAGGTACTTGAGAATAAAGCAAAATCACGTGACAAATGCCGTCACACTCCGGGTTGAATGAAGACCCTCGCGACTTGTTATCAACCGTTGACAAAGGAAAATTTGAATATCATTATTATTGACATGTGATATACACAAGAACAAAAGTAAACATCCAAAAACATTCCATATTTTTTACAGTTAGGGTTTTGATACTATCGATCCATTTTGATTTGGAACAGATCGAGCAAATAATGTTGAACCGCGATAAATGGAGAAAAAACAATAATAGAGTGCACCAGATGAGGCGTTCGCGACCTTATTGATTTCTGATTATGAATATTAAACGTTATTGTTTAATCCAATCTAGATATAATCCCTGCAATTCAAAAATATCGATGATTATTAATTTGATAAAATCAAATATTTAAGATTCAAATATTTATAATAATCTTTGAAAAATTTTAATAAATATTATTTAAATCAATTCTGGATTATTATGTTAATTGATTTGTTGTCAATGTTGTTAAGAAATAATATATTTTTCCCAATTTTGATGATCATTTCGCAATCGAATTCTATTGTCAGAAAATGTTACTCACTAAAAGCAGTGAGGAAATTATTTTCCTCACTCATTTTTAATATAACTTTAAAATACTACATTAACTAATTTGCCACAACTATTTGGTTATAAAATCTAGACAATTACAATAAAATTAAAGCTTTAAGGTTTAAATCATTATTGATTCTGTGTTTATTTTGATACTGAGTGAAATATCACAAGAATATTAAAAAATATAACAAATTTTGCTCACTTTTAAAACAAAATGTAACTTTTCACAGTTCTTCTTAATAATTATCAAAATTGTGAAAAGTAATTATGCGTACACGTGACCAGCTAAACTTTTTCGCCACTTGTGATTTATATAAAACCCGGACTTCGGCCTTGTGAGTTATAAATACTCTCGTGATAAAATACTTAGCTGGTCACTAGTGGCATAATGTACTACATAAATAAATTAATTAAATACTGTAATAAATAATATATTAAGGAATTAAAAGCCTTCTTCCCTCCCCCCCCGTTATAACTATTCAAAATCACACTTTTCCTTCCAAAACTCACTTGATTAAATTATTCTGTCAATAAAAATACTCTGGGGTTTCGAAGTCATGCATTATAATAACATAATAATTTAAACTCTTTAGCTATCTATTACATTTAGTATTGTTTATATTTTCACAAACATTTATTGGTCTAGTTAAGCAAAATTGGTCAATTAAAATTAATCAATATATGGAAATTAGTCCTTAGTTAAATGAGTTAAATATAAAATATTTATTTCTATTGATATAGTTTCGGCTGAAATTTTATTCAATAAATTATTACATAATATATTTTAAATTAGACGCCTTTTTTAATATTTATAAATTTAATTAACCTATATTACTATATAATACTACTATATTTCTTATTTATAATAATCTGTCTTTATTAAACATAAAATACACAAATATCGATTTTTTTAAAATTGTTTAATTATTGATCGAAACTTTTTAAACAAATTATCAAAATATTACATTTTCAAATTTTTATATATAAAATAAACAGTCTTAAAAATTTTTGTATTGAATAATGACTCAAGTAAAATCATTAGTAAAACAGTTTGAAAATTCGAACGATGAGTGTTCCAATGATATTTACAACGCAAAAGAGTCTGATGCAAAAAATTGGTCATCTGAAATTGCAATAATAAAACAATCAAATTTCTATCACCAGAAAAGTAAGGATCACGAATTTGATAACGTTTCAAACAAAATTTATCCCAATTGCAACAATGTAAAAAGTATTTCTGACTCTAATTGCAATTTACCATTAAAAGAAAATTATTATATGAAAATTGACCAAAATGCACCTATATTGACTAATAAACTGGTCACTTCAGAACTTAAAGTTGAATTAGTTATTGTGCCAGACGATATTGTTCTAGATGACGAAGATACGTTTACGCCTACGTCGAATAGATCTTCAAAAGATAATTATTCATCATCAAATAATATACACTGGTTAACCATGCCAGACAATTTACCTGCAAATACGAATAAAAAATTTTCCAAATTAGAGCTCCAACAGGGCGATAAAATAGAAACAAGTAGTAAATTAAATTTAAATCAATTTAAATCAAAAGACTGTTTAATAAAACAACCACTACAATTAGAAGCCGCCAATGTGTTTAATGTTGATTGTATGGACAGCATTAACAATTTAGAAGCAGGTGAATCAAATTCAAAATGGATTAAAGTTAACAATTCGTCAACCTCACCAGAATCCGTTGACGACAGAAATGTCGACAGTCTTGTTGAGAACAATGTAGATGATAATCATAAAGATTTTACCGCATTTCCGTTTGATCCAAAACGAATACAAAGTTATAGTAAAGGTTCTTTGTGGTCTCGTTTGTCACAGAAATTGTCTTCAAAACAAAAACTATCCATTAGTTCTAAGTCTCCAGAATCATACCAAATCATAATGCCAGACTATTCCAATAGTGTCAGTAAACCGCTAGAAATAATTGGAAACATTCGCAATAGGAAAACAAAGTTTGAAGAGTTAAAAAAAGATAATAAGTCCAAATTAAAATTTATCACAAGACTCTTCCGACGAGAAAGTTTCAATATAAATAAAACCAACAATGAAGAGTTTTGTCATGAAAATAAAGACAAGTTGCTCAGAAGACGATCCATAATAGTGCCAACTTTTCGGAATAAATATGACAGTAATCCATTTTTTAAAGCTTAGTTGCATTTATATGGTCGAATACTCATATTACCAATATATATAATAATCTTTGAAGAAATGAAAATCACTATTAACAAATAAATATTTAAGATAATACATAAACAATGATTACATAAACGAATCTGAAAATCGTGATAGTATATGGCGCCTTATATAAAAATTTATTTATTATTCCATTCAGTTGTATTTTATGTTTCATTTTAAATGAAAAAAATACAAATATTCTTTCTTTTTAAATTATTTACACACATACCGTTTTGTTACTAGTGTGTAATTGATACCTTAAACGGTGTTTAAAAATTACTTATAACTACACTCAGTTTTTAAACATAAAATAATATTATGTGCTGGAGTATTAAAAGTGTGGTACTTCCAAATAAATAAATTCTATTATATGATAAAAATGTTGTCTTGTACAATTTCTGATGTTTTAATTTATATAAATCAATTGAATATTTCAATTGAACTAGAACATTGACAATATTATAAAATTTCATATAAAAATTGTATAATAAAATGTAAAAAATAAATCTTATAGATATACAATTTATGAAACGTGTAAATCAATCCATTTTAATTAAAAAATGTTTTTTAGTTGAATATTATTAATTATTGTAAATGTTTTAATAAAAAATAATATGTTCACATAAACAGTTGACATATAAAAAGAATACAACAATTTTCATTAAATAGTTATTTCTTTATTTCTTCAAGAAGGCAAATGCATATAATAAGCTTGATAATAACTCATAGACTTTGACATAGCTTTATATTCATAGCTAAAAATATAAGTAATTATCAAAGATCTTTTATAATTATACACTAAAAAACTAAATCAAAGCATTTAAATATGACTAACAAAATAGTATCTAAATTGTAAACTTAAGAGAAAATTATATCACAAATAACCTTGAAATTTTGAAATGTTGTATGTATGATATCCCAAAGATTCTGGAAGAGTAAAATCTCGTTTTTAACTATAAAGGACTCTTTTTGAAAATGTGAAAGTATATTTTATATTATATTTCAAAGACATTTTTATTAATTTTAGTTTCGCTACAATTTAATTTTTTTAATAAATAATTATATAACATATAGACTGATTTATCCGTCATGATTTTTTCTGCGACAGATTTTTTTTTAAATATCACAAATTCTAATTTATTGTAAAATAAATATTATATATTTTTCATAAAAATCATTTAAAAGTCACTATATATATATATTATATCAGACAATAAAAACACTTATAAAACATTTCTTTTTAACAGGACTAAATATAAGTGATTTTTATTGATTGAATAAAATATAAGTTTTTAATTGAAATTATTTTTTCATATTAACGGTGTAAAACAATATAAAAATTCATCAAATTTACCATCGATTTGTGACCTTATTTTTCAGTGTTAGGCCTTACCTATTGTTGCAAATTATATTTCATCCTTCCAATTTTTTTACATATTATATCCCCAGTTTACAGTATTAATTAATCAATACCAGTATATTCAAATAGAATAGAATTATTTATTGCTGATCAATATCATATTAAAAACGTTTAGCTTGTCTGTGATTTTAAGAATAATAATGAATACTTCATGTTCCTATATAATTCTGAAAGTATTAAAATAATAGATACTTATTAAATTCATAAATAACATTAAATATTTCTCATAGCATAATTTTCTTAAACTAATTTAATTTAAATTATAATTAAATAAAAAATGCTAATTATTATTTAACAATAGTAGCCCCAATCTCTGTAGCATTAAAACTTCCATTTGGTAGCTTTAAAGGCCATTGCAGGGTTCATGGAAGGCTAATTTATTTTTATTTTGGACCGGATTGCTACATTATTTTGATACTTCTAATTACTTTGTGTTTGAAGTGTACTATACATAGCGCCCATACTTTCATTTGTGTCACATTTTAAGGTTAAAGTGTGGTACAAATAACAATTAATCAAATTTTATTTTGACAGAAGTTAAGTTGGGTGGTACGGAGTCTGTTTGATCTCGATGTTCAAGTTACACCTGCATTGTGGTAATCAATCATTTTGACTAGAGATTAACTTTTGACATTTTTCTCATATAGGCGGTTAAACTCAAGGGATGATTCAATAACTGATGGTTTTACTTTTTATAATTGAACCAATACCGTTTGGAAAGACTGGAAAGATATGTTGTACTGCACAATTAGTTAGCCATATTCAGTAGATATATTATAACGCTTACAAAATTAAGTACAAGTCTTAACTACAAAAATTTGAATCAATAAATATATTTTTTAAAAAGTAACTAATCAACACTGGTAAGATTATTTTAATATTTATTTTTGATTTAGTAATAAGAATTATAATCAGATTGTTGTGTATCACAAACGAAGGTTAATATAAATGATTAAATAAAATCTGATGTAAAAGATTTAACAATCGTCAATTAACAACGAAGTGATAAAATAACATAAAATGTTTTCTTTTAAAAATATACATAATTTGAAAATTTCGACAGAAAATATATCTAAAAAACTGTTTTAAAATAAGTTTTTGTTTTACAATTTAAAAATCACGTTTAAATATTTTTAAACAACAAAAAATTAATTTTGGAATTTATTGGATTTTATCATTCGGGCTACTATTTTACAGAAAAGGTGATTTTGTTTAATAAAAGTTATTGCTTTTAATGTATTATACCTTTACTCATATTTCTATTACTTTACACCATTCAGAAACAATCCACAATATAAAATAGTTATATGGTGTGATTGTAAAACTAAATTCTTTGTTTACTTTATTTTTTTAATGATAATTCAATTAATTTTAATTGTTGAGAGTTCTTACCATGTTGGTGAAATATAATTGTCGTTTGTCTCTAAGCAATTTTCTCGGTGCAATGCATTAATTTCTCGGGATGTAGCCTACGTTTTAAGCTTGACACTGTTTAATTTTTTTTTATTATGTGTCATAAATAAGGGCGTCCATTTATGTAATTTGAATAATAAAGTGACTGAATTAAGGTGAAAAGTGTCTGGCCGCAGCCATTTCCAAAATAAATGCTATACATATAAACGGCAAAAAATCGCATTAATAATCTATTTATCTTCTGGCTTAAAAAATAAAAAAATTAAAAATGAATTAATTCTGTGACACGTGAAATATGAGAAAATATGGTTTTGGCAACCATTTTAGATGACAGCTTAAAAATATAAATTTCCCCAGATGTGACAAAGTGGCTTAAATCAGACTTAAATTCAGAACCCTCAAATTACCTATAGTTGATAAAAAACGTTGTCCGTACCGTAAATGCAGGTTTTCATAACTTCGCAAACCAAACAGTTGGTTCAAATATAATGACAATTTAATTCAATTCAAACTTGTTTAATTCAATTACAGTTTATATTGATTTTTTAAAACTAAATTAATATGGAGCTAGACTATGAAAATGAAGATAGTGTGCGCACAAAAAACCGTAATCTGTCCCTGGGGTTTTAAAGTTTCGAACCCTTGTTCAGTCATCCTTTTATAATTTTTAATTATAAAGTTGATTTATTATAATAGATATGTTTTTCCTATGCTGTCTTTTAAATGCAGAGGTTTGACTAGCCTAGTCTGTTTTGTAGAGTATATATTTTACACATTATAATTTTATATTTGTTGTTGATGGTAAAATCTTTTTTGTTTTCCCTTTTTAAAGTTATATATTGTTAGTTGTTTTTCCTTTAAATTGTTTTGATATTATTAAAATTTGGTTATATAGGTACTATATTTTGCAATCGCTTAGATAATTTTAACGTTCTTTCATATTTTTAATTTTGATTTGTTTTGAGGTGGTGTTGTGGAATGGAATAGAATATGGTCATTTACTTTTTCATTATTACCTGAGAACATTAATCAATTAAACTGACGCAACGTTATCTATCATATTCTCTTCTTTGTTAAGATAAATAAGTTACACTAACCACATCAAATTAATATCTATATGCTTATATGTAATGTAATTATATTAATATTCTGTAATGGATAATAAGATATACACCTCGAAGTGTTGCTTTAAATGTAATTAATGGATTATTATTACATTAATGCAGCATATATCTGATTCTTCTTGTATTGAAGACTATTTGACTATTAAAGATATACAGTATTTATGTTAAAGGTCAGCAACATTTTAAAATGGCATCCATACATAATTAATTTATATGAGTATGCGTCTATCACAACTCACAATTCATACATAGGCCTACCATGCATACAATTTTGATTGTTTGTGTAATGTAAATCATAAACAGTTCTAAAAATTTATATATTAATTGTTTTAAAGCATTCATTCAATAATTTGTGATCATTACATTTTTTACTTTACTTTTTGATACACACTCATTTAAAAACGGTCAAATTAGAAACTTTTAGTTTTAATTAGAAATATGTAATATCAATATCATCCTCGATTTGTTTCTTCTTATCTTCAACAGCTGAAGGAAAACAATGTCTGAGCCATGCGCGAAGTGTGATCATATATGCCACATCTGTGACAAGGAATTAACTTCGTCTTTATCACAGGTAGAAATAGTTTTAAATTGAACACTTTCTAATAAAAAATGTTATATAGTATAGTTATTATATGATACTAAATTGAATATTACATAAAGTAATGACGCCTTATTACAATCCATACCAACAAATTGATATATTTACTAAAATATTAAAGGTACGAGATTAAATAGTTCATACATTATCAGTTGTAATTATTTGTATTCATAGACAATTATCGTGAACAACATGCTATAAGTCACATGTTTAATAAAACATTTGAGGTATTTATTAAATCTGAAAAGCATTAAGTATTTATGTAAAAATTAGGAGTCATAATAATTTTTAATTCTATTAATAATAATAATGCTTTGCTCACTTCACTCAGTTTTCTAAATTACAACTTATCTGCAATAATCAACACGCTTATCTATGTGAATTTTTATTAAAATAATATATTGAATTAATTTTCGCTAACACATTAAATAAAAAAACAATATTGGTTAAAAAAAATTGTCGTAATTGGATCTTTGTGGCTACATTTCTATTTATCCATAATTCTTTATTTGTTGTAGGCCTATATTTATTTATTTATCTTATTTTTATATTTATTGATCTTTGTAATTAATAAATTTGTGAACTTAATTTTATCGTGAGTACTAGTATTTCATGAATTTAATTTGGTAGATTATATTTATTCATGAAATAATTAACTTTTTTTTTTTTTATAAATTATTAAAAGTATTATATAATGAACCGTAAATACCAATGTTATATTATATTTATTAAAATAATTATCATACGTATATACTATATGTAACATAGTATATAAAATAATAAAAGACTAGCTATAAAAATATAAGAAAAATTTTAAATAATGTAAAACAATTAAAAATTTTCATCATTTTCCAATAAAAATAATTTTTATTAATTAATAATATACATTTTTATTTAAATCTATCATTAATTATTTTATATTTCATTAATAACATTTACAGTAACATTTATTAGTAACATTTACAGTAAAATTATTTTGCTTTATTTAGCAATTTTTTCAAATTTACGTTCGCGGTTTTTATCAAGAAAATTTGTTCGACAAAAAAATGCATTTATAATAAATTATAGTAAGATAAATATCTATGTTAATAAATACATCGATTCATCTCAATTTAGCCCAAGAAGTTTGAATAAATAAAACAAGTACCTACCTACTTATTATTTTCTTATTATTTAATATAATAATATTCATATTTTAAATTTACAGATATAAGTGTTTCTAATTTAATTGTTGAGTTAACTCACTTAATTAAGCTAAGCTGAGTTAATTGTTGCACTAGTTCAGTTATATGTTTACTTAATTAACACAACCCTACATAATATTCTCACACAAACAAAGGTTACAGCATAACACATTTGATTACTTTAAAAGCATAAACTATTTATAATTTATTACATATGGTAAACATAATGTATTACCAAGTAAAAATTCAATATATATTTTGAAGAAATTAAATACTTAAGTAATTATAACAGTTATGTTCTTTATGTTTCATATTTATTTATGTATTTATTTGTGTACCATTCGTATTCATGTTTACAACTAGATTGAACTAGTTCTAAGCCTGTATTATGTTTAGACTTATATGAGTAGGTGTTATATTACTAATTAAATCAGTAATATTTGTTCTTAGTTCGCTGAATCCTGAATATTCTCACACAAACTAAATTGACATATAAAACAATTCCAATTACTTAACGCTTATTATATTTACTTAGTTCATTTAATAAACGCTTATTTGACATTGATTACACATAGTTAATATATAAAAATATATAATAATTGGATACATTTTAAAAATATATTAAATACAACATGAATGTCAAATTTTTAATTAGGTATATACTAGCTAATTAGGTATATATTATAACATTAAACTTTGTAATTATCAAAAGGTTATAACGAATTCATAATAAGACCATTCTTATTCCAATAACTTATTATTCTGTTGTAACTCTAATCAATATTAATATTCAAATATTTACTATATCAATGTCATAGATATTTAACCAATAATAACTTAACAACTATATACAGTTGATATTAACAAAGATATAAATATCTAACTATACAACAATACACTGTTTTGTAAATTAGTCTTTAAGAATAAGGAAATTGTTTCAAAAAGATGATGTTATGTCATTGAAATCATAACAAAGTGGTTCTATATACAGTATCATATATATAAATATAACTTTAAAAATAAATTATAATTATTAGTAAGTTACACAATGTAATATTTTTGATATCATTAAAACTAGCTTTTAAAGAGTTCTATAAAAATTAAGATGATAATAATATATATGAAGTAGTACTTTTTAAGCATAAAAAATAAAATCGTTTCTTGCAAATTTTAGCACATTTATAAAACCATCTGAACCAATACATACCTATGACTATGTAATAATATTGTAAAAAATATTTATAAATTAGAGCTATATTATATATTTATATAAAGCAATGTTATATATTTTTCACTGACATTAAATGTTCACCTTAATTTGTGTTAAAAAATTAATTTTAAATGGTAAATGAAATGTACGTGAAGTGATATATTTTTATCATTTATAAGCCTAAATATAATTCAAAACATATAGCCTAAACTAAGTATAAAGCAAATGC
>JAUZND010087540.1:0-36965 GCA_034780555.1 Coelogynopora nodosa
TTTTATTGATGTTTTTGCTTACTGTATAATATTGCTGTCATATTTATTACTGTTCAGCCCTGTAAAGTTCTTTTTGCCATGCCTTGGAGACATTTGCGTATGTCAAATTGTCTAATAAAGCCCGTTTATTTATATTATTTATGAGCCTATTTCCAAAAAGCACGACGCAAAGTTGAATTTAATTAACTTTTTCTGCGACGCCGCACGACGAATACACACGCACGCACATACATGGCACCGGGCTAAAGTGGCTAATAGAAATATCTTTATAGATCCATAATAGCACATGGTATTTCGTCGTGTATTATTTTGCCACGCGGCGCTCCGTCTGGTTTCGTCGCGTCGCGCTTGGTGGGTATAGGTCTTAAAGCCTAGTAAGAAAATAAACATAATATACATAAAGAAAAGCTGAATTGTCTTACTGCTGGTATTTAAATACAAATATAATATAATAAGCTAGTAATCAAATAAAGTAGTAAGTGGATAGATCGGATAAGATTTGTATAATCATTTTGTACAAGTTAAATAAATATAATGTCCTTACTTTGATATGGTGACCACACTTGTGTACAATATAAGAATAGGAGTCTAACAAACCCAATGTAAATTTCAACGTCATTGGAAAGAAAACTTTTAAACTTTTATAAACTTTTACGAACTTTTATAAGGTAAGCATGAATAAATAATTCCTTTAAACTTTAAAACAGAAATTTTTACAATATTTATGAATAATAGATACAATAATTCCTAGATATTTAACTATAAATACAGAGTTAGTATCGTTATAATTTAAAGTATAAATAATAACCATGGTTACCAACAGAAAAAATATTACTATATGAGAATATAATGTTCTTATAAGAATGAAATATAATTTTATAACATTTTGTTAAAAATAGAAGTTTACATTACATGATACTAAATATACCAGGTTACCATTTTACTAAATTATATTAGCATGTGTAGTGTTTTTTTAATAAAAATCATTAAAGGGTGACAGTAAACAAATCGCATAAATTATTATATAAGCAACTTACCACAGTTAAAAATTAATTAGAGCGGTTATGAAATATGATGCAATATCATTTAAAAAACAATTAATAATATTAAAATACGCTTGGAATAAACTTGAATGTAATAATATACAACGAGTATTCAGTGCGTTATGCAATAAAAGAAGTAGCTTTATTATCTTTGTAAATGTTTATTTTATAATCTAGTTTTCTTTGTAGCTGTTATTTTAGTAATGTTGATACATTTTAGATGTCTTAAGTGTATTTTAATTATATTTGAAATAGTATGTAATTTAGTTTAATTGTAATTAAATTACTTAATTATATTTCATAACTTTTCTAATTATTCTGTCTGCAACAGTGCATGTACTTAACTAACCCATTTTAATTTTTCGGTCTAATTAATGATCAAAAACATTTATTGGCACCCTTTGATTATGAAAACCTTTTACTTATTATTGACATAAACTCTGTTCAAAATTTAGTAATAATGTATATATAGTATATATTAATAGTATATACTGTACATATATATGTATATATATACGTAATGTAATATACATATATGTATCCATTAAACTAATATATGGGAGTTGTAACTATGAAATATGAGGTTTTAATTTTTTTAATGATTTTCCATGAAGTTATGTAGCAACACTGTCTTTACTTACTACTAAAATAATAATATCTTTTAGGGGAAACTGTTTGATTATTTTAAAATTAAATCACTCTAGCTACCACTTTTAATAATTTTTGAATAATATGCATTTCCTATATATTCCAAACACTCTTATACACTGGGTATGTCCTTAACATATAATAAAATAATTATAAATTGCAACTAAGGTATAAAATATAGGATATGGTATACACTAAATTTATGGTAGAATTGCTGTTATCTATTTTGTAAATTTGTGACCGGAATATTTTTGAATATAGAAACTGATTACTCTTAATAGTAATTAGTTAGCGCACCTATAAAAGGTACGTCTCAACAGTTTCAAAACTTTTGGCTCGTAATGATATTATTGTAAAATTAGTAGGATTAACCGGATTATTTGTCCACACGTTTGATTGCAGTGATAGTGCGAGATCCCATCACCGGATTAGGAGATCTTCCACTAGAGCACAACCCACTCGACGGATGTAAGATCAGTCGACGAATGTCCATGTCAAACGGAGGTAGGGTCTACAATTCTTCGTTTAAGATTTGGAAAGTATGTTGTGAACAAATTCTAGAATTGGTATTATGTTATTTGATATATTATGTTGAAAATATATACACACTTTAGTGTAAAATAATTACGACATAGTGTTTTAAATAAATTTCAATATACACGTACGACCTAATCATTCTTTACCTTTTGTTTATTCTCAATGATGTAATCTGTATTATTATTAGTGCCTGGCATTATTAATTATTTAATTATCAATTAATACAAATGTACATCGGCATTCTGATTAGTATATATATATATATATAATGTAGTATTAAAATTTATTATAACCTTACATCAAGTAAAGCAATTATATTAACGTTTAAAAATATTCAATATATGTATGTGTATCTCCGACTAATTACCATAATCATACTTCATTTATTATTGCTGACGTATTTTCTAATTTCCAACATGATGTAAAGACAGACGTAATAAATAATTTTCTTATGTCTGAGTAGCGTCTCATTTCATTGCTGTATTTATTGCTGATGTGAGGTATTTCAACTCGTCATTATTTTTCGGAAGAAATTGTCTCGTAATGGTCTTATTGTTTTCTGAGAATAGTAGGTTTTGAATTGATGTTTGATTCGATTAGGGACTATTCGTACGATAAGCTTTAGGCTTTCAATATGAAAATCGCTTTCCCATATCTCTTGCCACCATATTTGGAATTTTGTCAATGATGTGTTTATTATGTGATATATAATTGAAGTATAAAATATTTACATTGTTGTCTGGTTGTATCAATATCATAATCTATCCTCAATAAAATACTTATATTTTTTTCTTTCTGAAAAACCTGTTTAATAGAGTAAGACGATGTATGCATGTTAAATACTTATAGTCTAAAAAGTTATATATCTTTTTTAATGTTTCATTCTCAAAATACATGTTATTGTCTTGTCAGAAACTTGTGTTTTTGTTACATATAAACCGTCATTGCAGTTGATTAATGCATGTTAAATTTTTGATATCATCGCATTATTTTATTTTAATATAATATTGCCTATTGCACTATTGGTATAATTATTCCATTATTGCACCATTATTGCACCATTATTACACTATAATTACAGTCGACCTTATAATATGTCATAGCACGTGTAACAATCATTAAATACAATTTGGTTTCTGCAAAACTAAGTTTTCCTGGTATTCGTGTATTTGAAGGCGACGTTTTACTGATTTGTTTAGTAAAATTTTATTTAGTTTAATAACGCTTTAGTTTGACCGATGATAGTACGTTTTTCTGTTTGTAAATATATTTGCAATATAAATGGTACCTACTGTCTAGGTATTAATTAATAGTAATTAATTACTAATATGTATTCAGTATTTTTAACGTCGATTGTAATCATAATTTTTACGACATCTTATTGCGATTAAATTGTATTACAATGATATTATATTTCAGAGGCCATGTCAAAATTCTTTGTAAATATAAGATTACCCTTTAACTGTGTAATATTTAGAAATTTATAAAAAATAGTATTTTTGACACTTAATTAATTAATTAGCGGTATACAATTATTTACCTATTTAAAATATAATTCTTCAATGCATTTTATTTTGGTTTTGAAACTAAAAGTATTTTTTACACCTGAGAATTTAAAAAAAAATTTTTTTAATTAGGTCATACTTTTTGTAAATACAATTTTAAAATAATAATTGATAATTAAATTAAAACAAAATTAAAAATTTTCAGAGATTTATAAATCACATTATTCAAAGTATATATATATATATAATTACTATTTTGCATAACAATAGTTTTTATCATTTTATCAAAAATGATTGAATAATTTATTATAGAGCAATATTTTATCAATTATTGTAAAACAAATTTATAATATAAAAAAATTTCGAATATGAATCAAATCAGAACTCAATTGACTCATTCAAACTTTTATAAATCTTTTATTAGTAAATTCATTATATACCAAGGCTAACTATTTCATATTTATAGGAACACGTGTTTCCAATATTTCAGATTTTTCTCGCAATCCCATTTTACTAGAAGGAAATCGGGAAGAATTCAACTGTCTTAATACGACAAAAAGTTTAGTGAGCCGGAATAGAGAAGGTAGACTGAAGATTTTCTTATTCATTATTATCACGTACGTTTGTTAAAAACAGAATATGAATTTTAAAGAGACATACTTTTTTCTTGTGTACCAACTGTTTTAAATTTATTTTCGTAAATAAATTTATAAATAATCTTAAATAAAACATCATAATGTTTATTTTTTAAATTTTGAAATAGTTCGTTGAATAGTTTAATTTAGATATAAAAAGCAAGCAAGACATTGCTTGTTGTGAGAAATATATTTTAATTATAGCAGAAATCAAAAATACTATTCAAAAGCTTAATATCTTCTACAATATACATTCTACCTATATGAGTTAGTTGAGTCAATTCACAGTTTCCCCACCATAAATTAAAATTATGACGATAATTTGGAAATGTATTTTGATATTTTTTGGCTAATATTACTGTATATCCTTCCATGTTGTAATCAAAATAGTATAAAATAATTATTTATGATATGAGTTGATTTAGGTTATTTCGGAATATTCTGTCATAAGTCACTCGATACAATCATAATCCGAGGGCTTAGTGCGTTTGTAATTTAAGTGGATATTATATGACATCTGCAAATATTTTTATTTCATATTTATTTAAATGTGTTAAATTAAGCATATTTTGAACATTGAAAATAGTTTTAATTGAAATAGTATTAAACGCCAATTAAGTCTTTTCTAGTAAAGATTAGGATTCTCAATGTTTGTTAGTATTACTTAGCACTCAAGATTTTTATAAAAACATAATTTATGTGTCACAAAATAATTAACAATCAGAAACATTTTTTTAAATGTTTTGAAAATTTCTTAAATAAAAATCCTTGTTTTTATACTAAATACAGATATTAAAGTAACCACTGATGTTTATTCTATTTAATATGTATGTTTTAATATTTTTCAGTTGTTGTTTAATTTGTTATTTTTCTTTATATAACTTATGATATTACCACATGGAATGAAATTTTGAATAATTAATTATTTTGTCATGGAACAATGGCTCAATTAATATCTAATAAATTATATTTATATATAATATAATGTTCTGTTGTTTAAATTAAATTCGTGTTTAATTTTCCTAATTATATATTAGTTGAAAGTTATTCTGTGTGTATGAATATATATATTGAGAAAATTTATCCTAAGTTTCCTTAAAAAAAGCGTAGTTAAGTATACATAATTTTATATATTTGAAATAACAGTTGCATGTAGCTATGCCGTTAGATGTTGACTTGAGTAAAGAAATGGCATGAAACTTATTTTAACTAACAGAAAAGGAGATTTAAATGTTATGAAGGTTGCATTATCATAAGTATCTTATTGCAATAGCTTTTTATCACGTGTCATATTTTACTAACATATTTAAAATGAATATATTTATGCAAAAAAAATTAATTTAAAATAAACTTTTATAACAAGGCGAAAACTGAAGACTGTTCTATATAAAATATGTCCCATTTTTGTTAAGAATTAAAGTGCTTTCTTAGGGGTCATTTTAAAAATAAAATAAGTTTATTCTCCCTAGTGAAAAAATTAAAATAAGCAACATGCAATTGATTAAAATAATTTATTGTATTGTCTTGCGGGGATATAATATAATTTATAATTTTTAAAAAATATACTGTATCCACTATGAAGGCTTTTAGTACCAAAAGACAAGAACATAAATCATATTTGTCATTTTAATTTGATTATTCAATTTTTTAAATGTGAGAAATTTATTAATTTAACTAAAATAATTTTTTATAACTAAATTTATAATTTGGCAAAAACGTCGACAAAAGAATCAAGGCTCCATTTACGAAAATATTATCTTAGACTGATGGTATAGAGGATAAAATATTAAAGGTCTCAAATAAAACGTAATGAAGTACCACAAAGGAAATTAATTAATTTATAGTTTATCCCATTAATGTAATTAATTAAAGTAAATCATGAAAGTGTTTTTATAGTTCTTTATAAGTATAATTTTAGCGCACATAGTTTTACTTCCCTACGAAAAATTTGCAGTACATTTTTTATAACTTAGAAAAATGTGTACCATTATCATCGTTGCTTGCCAATGGAAATATGACTGTACAGAGTTATTGAAATGTTAACAATAGGATAGTTGTTTCGTTTTTCAAATATTTTTTCCTAATATCATTACGTAACAAAAATACCGCATACATTATTTTATTTAAATTCTTTCAAATAAAGTCACATTAATTATGTTTATAATAAATAACGTGCATATTGCTTAATTATTATATTGATGTTATGTAAATGAATTTTATGTAATATAACGTGATTTTACAATAAATAGTCTATAAATTATTCAGTAATATGTACCGTTAAATTGTATGCACTATTATCTATTATACTGCAAACATAATTTTTTAGTATTTTTTATTTTGTTTACTTTAAATATGATTTATATTTATATATATATGTTAAAAAATATATCACTTTTTTATTTCTTTAGATCGAAATGTAATTACTCTACAAGGAAATTTAGGCGATGAATTGGACCCCGTAAGACCGCATGGTGGGCGACCAAGAAATGCTCATAAACCAGATGGTACGTAATTAATGATAATTAAAAAAAAATTCACATAATAAAAATACAAAGCGAAAAATATAACTACCGAATATATATTGTCTGTAATTGTGCCAGTTATGATATTATCCTTTTTAAGCACATTATCGATTAGAATGAAATTATATACATTTTAACAAATAAGTAACATTTATTATTGTCAATTCTGCACTATCATTATGTTTTTGTTTTTACTTTCAATTTATTATCCAATAATTAAAAATGGGAGTATGTCATAAGAAATAAAGAGGAATAAATCTTTGATAAGAATGAAACATTAAACAAAACTTTAATTAACATTACAAATGGTTACAAAACAAAAGTTATCACAAAATGTATGTTTTTAGGGACACATGAAATAGATTTAAAAAATGCTTTATGGTTTCTTAAAATAAAATTTTTTAATTTATTACTGACCAATATATTCCATTACTTTTAAAACATAAAAGGGTTAATCGTCTTATAAATCACGATATTAATAATTATTCGTCCGGTTTTATTAATATATGAACTTAAATATTAAATTTAATTACATGATAAGGTACAGGTTCGATGTAGATATATAATTTAACTTTTGCTTTTATTGAATATTAATACGTGATTAATTCGCTTTCAATGACCATAATTTAAAAAAAATATATTTATCCCGCAAAGACTAGTAATGAAAATGAATATATGAAATTAATTGAATTAAATATAATAAAATGTATAAAATTTATGACGTGTAATGGTTTGCTTTTCACACAACTGTAAAGACTAACATATATTGTATAATATAAATGTAGCCATTTATTACAAAGCAGAAACAGTATGCACTCTTCAAATTCTTTAATTTAAGTTATAGATAGAGTCACCATTTTACCCATTATATTAAATCGGTCATGATAACCAAATACAATGTTTGAAGACAAATAAATGACTGCTTGTTCATGTTGATTTATCTTCTTTAAACATTAGTTAAGTTTTCAGGAAACATTGCAAGGAGAACCGTTATATACTTATTTTTCTATTAATAATTTTTGCTGAATTAATAATTCTTTCTATTTGTAATTTATTTATGCGTGCTTTTTATATTTTGATATATCAACTGGCAAATCCTTTTAGCCTTCACGTTTTTAGTTTTATTCAGCTTTATGCAGGCTATAGCCCAGACAGAACTCTAGACTATCCCCCCGAAAGGATTACCCTGAATTCATTGTTATAAAAAGCGCATTTGGGTGTGTGTCGTCTTTCAACAAAACTAATTGAAATTTTACACATATAGTATATATACACTATAACCTAGTTCCAAACGTCATGCTGAGATTAGTAAAGTTACAATTCACAAGTAAGATAAAATGGGGGGAAATATCGCTACCGATGAAACCCAAAAGAAGAAAAAAAGTAAGGTTTATTTGTTTTACATGTTGAAGAATATTTATATATTATGTTCGGAATATAATCATGAACTAATTCTCCGTAGTATGTATCATTACATGGGTAATAAAAATAAATAATTAATCTTATTCCATTAAAAAGTTTACATATATAATAAAAATAATTAATGATTATAAAATTAAGAAAAAATTTTAATTTTGGGAAAACATGTTTCCATATTTTTAATGCTATAATTATGTATATGTAATAATCACTATCTACTGATTATAATGTATTGTATGTATATAAGTATGTATGTATAATATATGTAAGTATGTATACTATAACTAAGATTATCTTCATTTATATATAAATTCTAATCAAATGGAATCAAGTAAAAGGGAAATATATAAGTGAAAAAACATTTCGTCTTCCATATGAAACCTTTCTGAATTACTGTAAATTAAAAATGACTGTAAATTGATTATTTTAATAATTTACAATAATTGTGTGCATTAATCATCTTAATACACTGTTAACAAATTATTTATATGACTAATCTTTATTATTTTATTAATTTTACCTAACTTTTACCTAACTTTGACCTAACTTTACCAAACTCTGAATGATAAATATTTTAGAATTACAATTTTTAATTTACCTGTATATTTTTTAATCAATATTTGTGTGATTTTTATGGGATCTGTTGGCTATAACTATAACTTTGATTATGTTTATTTAGATGATTATCGTAAATTTTTAATCTAATCTAATTATATTATATAAAAATAAGGAAGACATAATATTTAGCTATTTCTCTTTTATTACCTTTTTAATTTTTTTCAATTTGACCAATATTGTAACCATTAATTATTCAAGTCTAATGGATGTTGTTAGTATTTTTTACATTCATAAATATATATACATATCCTATACTTAAATCATTGTTAAAAGGTAGACACACTTTTTTATGGATCTAAATTTAAATAAATTATATGATTTATACAATTAAAGAAAACAGCGCTATAAATTAAATATGTTTATTATGTTGTTAATAGGATATTATTTTAATATATTTATCTATATAATATTGTAATTTGATAACATTTAGCATAAAACATAACGTGCAATTCGATAACATTTAGCATAAAACATAACGTGCAATTCGATAACATTTAGCATAAAACATAACGTGCAATTCGTTTTTATCACATACTTTTATAATATGATTTAAATAATGGAATTATTCTAGAGAAAATTTCATCGATTTTATATTTATTACTTAAAAATTAAGAAGCTTAATATGTGGTTAATATCTCACAGAATCCGCTCACGTGAAAACATAGCAATGTGTTTTTTTAATATTTAATGCAGGTTATTTCATTCATTATACTGAATATTATACTAATGATACATATTCTATATTTAAAGTTTAATTCAATAAAAAATAAATATATTTCAAAATAAATATAGTTCAATAAACAGATTCAACAATTAATGTAATTTAAACTAATTGTAATTATCTTCCCCAATATATTATAATATATATATATATAATATATTATATTTGAATTGAAGTCTTTATTTACTATTGTACAAATAATATTACATAATTTATACAATTTAATGTTTTATTAATTTTATAATATTTGATAATAAATCAAATTTATTCAACTTCATATCTATTGTTTCAAAGATAAAACTGTGCACTATTGTATGTGTTGTTTTATTTATCTAGAGAGTAATTTACTAAAGTTATATCATATATAATTATTTAGTTCTAATGAAGGAAACTTGCTTGCTACGTTTTTTTAAATTAGAATTAGTAAAAAAATGCTGTTACTTGTATCCGTGATGATCATGAGCTACTATCGTTTACAATAATTTAAACGTTGAAGTTCCAAAACAGATGAATTTGACATTGGAAAGCATTTTTTAGTAGCTTCTTTTACATAACGCTAAAATATTAATATATCAATAGTCGCCAAAAATAGCTCAAATAACACACATCCTATACATATGTAGATTTACGCCTAGATTTTTTATTCAAATTTATGCTCATTAATTTTTTAATTAATTTTTATTTTAAGATTGCTAAAATGATTTATAACTATTTAAATCAGTAGTTGTTGCTTGCTGTTGTTGACAAAAACTAAATGGCGGCTATCGTGAATGTCTGTGGACGTATCAAATTATAGAACATATTTTATATTTCATTATAATTTTATTGATATTGAATTCATTGCATGGTTGACTGAGTGTTTAATAAGCAAGTAAATGTTGTAAGATAAATTTAACAAAAACGTATATTTTGGTGTAATTTAATAAAAAAATCATACTTATATAAAACAATTGTTTTTTGTTTGTTGATAATAGCACTGAAGTAGATTTGTGCTATAGAAATATTGAAATTTGCACTACGTCTGAGAGAATCATATGTTGATGGAGTTTTATTTATCTTGACACGTTAAAAACGAATAGATACTTCGTGTCTTTTCTGATAATCATACCAGTATAATACGCAAAATATTATGTCTTGAATGGGTGTACACCCAAAGAATTCAAATGTAGACTATGTTACCAAAATTGAATTTTCATCATAATTAGACAATATAAATCTGCATATTTTTCAAGCAAAACTATATGGAGAACGTTTATAAGTACTGTATCAAATATGTTCAAATAAAAAATTCTCGTGAATAGCATATATACAGTTTTAATAGATCACTACAAAATTGCATTAATTATTAACATTTGTTTTTATATAATACAAATAATATACTTTCAGTTCAACGAGACCCGATATCAGGAGCTGGTGATTTCGGACCACGCGAGTGGGATCCAATTTGGAAGTATCAAGGCCATTTGGTGCTCAAAAGACCAATACAATGTAACATTTGATTTCTAGCCTAGTTTTATAATTTAACTAATACGAAACGTCACCCAATGTTTACTTTTTTTATTAAAATATATCAACGGAACATCCCTGAATACTACGATACCGTGCAACAAAAAAATAGTGCCTATGTCTTAATTAGTTCAACATGCATGTGAATATAGTAGTCAGATTTACCATTTAATATATAAGTTGTAGAATGCTATCGAGTATCAAATTTAAATGTCAGGTAAGGTTACACTTTTGACATTTAATGCACTCAACATTTTATTTGAAAGTATCAAAATAGTTTGTAATGGTATGTTTGGAGTTTATTATTAATATGGACATAATCAAACAAACAATAATAATCTCGTTCAAAAGGATTTTAGTAGTATAGGAGAAGCGTTTTCCAAATCGAGACCGAAAGCCACCCCATCCCGGATGCTCCTTTAGAGAAAAAAAACTACCTTTAAACAATAAATCGGGGGTGGGGATTCGATTTTATTATATAGTAAATCAACCTGAATAATTCCTTAAGTCATTCATGTGCAAAAATTGATTAGTTTTTCAATATCCAACACAAATTCCTGGTAAATATGACAAAATTTCTAAAAAACCAATCAGTTAACGCTTGCCAATTTGTCAGAATTACTACATAAAAGCTGCTAGGCACTGCACAGCACCGAAAGCTAATTTTTTTATGTTTTTCGTCAGCCTTCAACAAGTAAGAAACATTCTATTTTTCTCTATCGTATTATGGAATTTAGTTTTGCATTACGTAAAGGAAACTAATGTCCCCACCAGAATTTAATGTTTGTTAAACGTTTAACAAACATTTGCTTATGTTTGTTTTGAGACTTTTTAAACGTTAATTAAATGTTAATTAAATGTTATTTAAAATTTATTTAAAAGTTATTTAAACGTTAATTAAATGTTATTTAAACGTTATTTAAACGTTAATTAAACGTTATTTAAACGTTATCTAAATGATATTTAAACGTCATGTAACGTTCAAATATTTTGAAAAAGGAAATGTTATAGAGTTAACGTTTAATTAACGTCTAAAAAGTTTCAGAACAATCCTTTAACAAACGTTAGTAAGCTGGGGGGGTGTCCCACCTTGAACAACATATCTGGTCTAGACATATGACGGAAGGCAATGACCAGATGGATAGCGGCATTTGAACAGCGCGGACTACAGGTGCCAATATATTTTATTATTAACCAACCCTCCATGTCAATTCCTCTGTCAATATCATCATAATCTCTCCGTGACTCTCGACTTCACCAAATCGGACAGACATCACTGCAGCCATCAGTTTCAGCATTATCTACCACCAATGAACTAATCGTTTTTATTGCACCTGCAGTCAAACTCACGTGGACATACACCAACTTTATGTTTTATTCCTTTCATTTTATTAAATAGTTTTTAGGTGAAACAGGGCCTTGATTTAGGTGGAAATAATGCAGTAATAATAATACCAATTATTAACAATAATACTAATATAATACATATTTATAAAAATATATTGTAATACATTAATATAATTAATCTTACGACGAAACAAGCAATATAATTTTAATATTATAACACTTTATGCATAAACGAAACAATATGCACACATGATTTCAAAGTTTAATTTAATATTACAACTTTAAAACTGCCAGCAAATTAAATTCAAATTCCTGTCATTATAAATAGGACATCATTCATGTAACAAGAACTATAGTAACGTCATGTTTATTAAAACTGATTTCAAAATGAAAAGAATCGTTCCATCATGTCGTTAGAATATTAGAATATATATTTCGTCAGTTAAACAAGTGATATAGACAATTAAAACACATACTTTGCGTCTTCTTTCTACTCCACATTTTTGATAATGACTTATAAATGATGGCATGATATTAATGAATTCTAAACCGCATGAGGTAGCAGTTCTTTTGCTTTTTAAAGTTGTTTTTTCAAAACAGTCAGGCCGGTTTTTAAAGTGACTAAATCTTCTGGTAATTAATATAAAATTATTTTATTCTTTAAATATCGATTATAATCGATAATTCTTTTTTGTTGTCAGCTATTTTAATGTGGACTACAGTATTACACAAATCAATGTGATTAAAAACAAAAGGAGATATAATATCTATTGAATATTCAATGCTGATAATGTCTGTATAGTATGCGTATCTTGGTATAAGTAATTAATATATAATATTATTTCACTGTACTAATTTATATTAGTAGCCTAAACTTAAACAATTAAACATTTTAATTTAAATAATAACAATAAGTTAATATAGTTATAGATTATATGTATTTGATACAAATAAATAAGAGTTGATCTCAAAACAACAATTCAATTAACTAATAAATATTACTTTCTATTATTTAGATAAATTTTAATTAATTAATGATTAAAAAAATTATTATATGTTCACATATATATATGGTTATTTAAAAAAGATATAAAATATTTTCTTTAATTAGTAAAACGGGATCCAATAACTCACAACGTTCCACCGCAAAATATGGGAGATCAACTGAAAGGGGTTGGCATGAAACATTTTACGCCAGACAAGAGTGAGTAATAATTGTTGTGCACTAATTTATCCTAGGTAATTTTGACACAATTAAAAAATGAATATGTATTTATTTTATACTAATTGTAATATATTTTAAATACATAATATATATTTTCATTTATATTATTTTATTTATTGCTTGCGTATTTTTTTATAATGATATATCGTTTTAGATTCAAAAGATCCTATAACACACTTTTCAAGAAGTGGAGAACAGGCAGTCTTTGTTTCAAGAAGCCAGAAGATGCGACGTCATTCAATTGATACAAGTAAGATTGTTGTTATCTTTGCTTATCAAATATAATATAATGTATTGCCTTGTATTAAAAATTACTTCATAAAAAATATATCTATAGAAAAAAGCATGGCTTTGAATAACATTTTCAAATTATAAAACAATAAATCAATAAAATCATAAAAAATCATAAAATTCGTCTCCATAAAAAATGATGTAATGAGAATTTAAAAGTTAATAGTTCTTTCAATCCATCTATTATAATAATCAAATATTATGTATTTCTTTATTCATTTATAAAAATTTTAATTATGAATAAAACATTTTTGTTAAAATTACATTTTGCTACTATTCAACATCGAACATTTTTAAATTTTGGAATGTTTGGAATGTTTTGGAATGTTTATAAACATATCTTCTCCAAACAAAATATATCCATGGACAAGTTTTACCTACTAAATTGTTAGCATGGTACATAAAATAAGAAATACGAATAATTAATATTCTTGTTAACCAGCTGTGTATATATTTCAAAATCTTATTAAGTGGATGCCAATGTATGAGAGAAAAACAAATTAAAAATGAGCTACAGGGACTGAGTGATCGATCGTATTTCGCAGCGTGAGAAGCTGTAACATTCCGCATCTTTTTAGCTATGTGTGAGAGTGGGCCAAAACGAGTACCAGACAGGATCTCGCTCCAGTCTTTTTTGATGAGGTCCTTTCTTCGTTTGTCGATTATTCCACTGAGGTCCTGAACTCCGAGTGAGCAAAGGTCCGCGTTGATGATAATTTGGGAATAGTAGACTCCGCGTGAGTATCTTAGACCTCGATGAGTCGCGTTGAGTCTCCTCGTCCTCGCCTCCGGCCATGCAAAAGCCTCTTAATCATATGCCAGGGCTGGATAGACTGTTGCTTGAAAATTTTTAGTTTGGATTTCTGGTTTGCTGGAGAATTAAACACAGATTGCGAGCTGCTGCCCAGGCTAGAGACCTTTGGTGTTGGAGTACGTATTTGGCGTAGCGTGATTTCGTTCTAAGGTACCTAAAATCATCCACTGGTTTAATTTTTTCACCATTTGACAGGCTCAGAGGATTTTTTGGGAGACCTACATGAAGTACTTTTGTTTTTGGGGCGCTGATAATAAGACCCACTTTGTCCGCTGACTTTACAAGATGCTCTAGTGATGATTGTGCTGAGTTGTTATCTGGACTGAAGATGGTAAGATAGACGATTTATTATGTGTGGAAGTAGGCGGTTTAATAGAGCGCGGATGGAGATTGTTGCAGCTGTACACATACAGTCGTGGCCAAAGTTTTCGATCAAAGAATAATTGTATGTAACATTAGATTATATTTATTAAAATTAAAATTTAAACATGTCTAAATATATAAATTAGGGCTTATACTGTATAATAATCATTATGTTTACTGTATAATATATATGTATTTATATAAAACAGCAGTCAATAGTCAATAGTTGATCGTCATCTAACCTAATATTTAGTGGCAAGTCCTTTGGCTTGCATACAAGCCTCAATTCGGCGTGGCATTGATTGAATCAAGCTTTCACAATATTCTCTTGTAATTCTTTGTGTCCAAACAATTTTCACCTTATGTTCCAAATCAGATCGTGAAGTAGCACGCAGTTCTGCTGCATATTTTTTCACCATAACCCAACGATTTTCAATTGGGTTAAGGTCTGGTGAATTTCCTGGCCAACCTTGAAGGACTTGAATACCTTGTTGACGAAACCAGTTTGATACCACTTTAGCTCTGTGGGCGGGAGCACCATCCTGTTGAAGGTGATTCCGCATTGATTGTCAAGAGCGGTTGACGAACCTTTTTTGGGATCGAGACATTATTTGACTTCAGCCATGCGGGTGGTGGCTTTCTTCCATGTATTGACGAGTGGTTTTGGATGACTTTCAGTAGATCATGTGGCAGTGCTTTTAGAGCACGAGTAGAAACTTTTGTTTGGGCCACGCACCGTCTGGTCTAGACTGTTTGATGGCAGTAATGACTTCATGAAGTTTGATTGTGTTCGCAGTCGAATGATTTGGTCTAAATGTTATAGGCGTCGGTAAAAAGCTCTTCATGTGTCAGTGATCCGATAAAAATTGTGTGATAGTCAGTGACGAGGAGACATTCATGCAAGTCGCATTGTTTCCAAAATATGCGAGTTGCACCGCCAATATGGATATTTCGAGTTACTTCTCTAATTTATATTTTGTATTTTCATAATGTTATCATTAGTTCAGTAGAGTTCATTTAGATCATCAGAGTTGTTGCGCCATTCTAGTTCTCGAAAGTCTAATATATGTATTTTATTTAATATATATTCATATATTTATCGAAATGTGTAATTAATAATACTTATATTGCATTAATTTGAGATTGACTTATGGGAAAATATATGTCACATTGCTGAAACACAATTTCTACCTATCGAAAACTTTAATGAATAACTTTAATGGAAAAAAAATAAGACTGCTGGATCAATTTTTTTTTCACTCAACGCGATATATTACTACATTTAGTTGTTGATCTGATAAAATAAAAACGTGGAACTTTGAATCAGTCGCTCTTTACTTAATCAACCGATTACTAACAGTTTGTCAATATTTAAATACCAACAAAGGACAGAACACGATTGTCGAATAAAAAGTTAACGAACTTATTTTTTACGTAAAAGTTTTCAAAATTGAAAATGGTTCACTCAATTCATGTAGTACATTTTGCTTTGGATTATCGATTTATTACGAATATTATAATATTATTGATTATTATTATTAATATATAAATATTATACATATACACATTTTGGCGATTTTTTACAAAGAACAGGAAATATAGCTTTTATTAACTTAATTGAAACTATAATCAAATGTAATCACTATTTTTGAGTAAATTAACAGTTGGGTTCACTTTTACTTCGGCGCATCCTAATGAACAGTTATCAAGCAATACAAAACATACTGACAACTAGTAATCAAGTGTATAAAGAGTTTTTTAATCGTATCTTAATTAGAACTCAGTTGAACTCTATAATTCAATGAAGTGCAGTAATTATATATATTTAATATAATGTATTGTGTCACAAAACATCATAAAGCCTTTGAGGGTTAAATTACCGTTTATATAATTAATGAAGTTATTGTAAAGATTTTCAGATCTAAATATGATTACAAGATAATTCTAGTAATTTCTAAATAGTGAACGAATTCACTGAGAGCTACTTAGTTCCCATCGGAAACAGATGCTTGTCGATCTGTCTATATGTCTATGTATCTGTAAGAGATAAGCTTCACCTTTGGGATTCATCTGCGACTTAATCAACTATAAGCTATCTTGTGAAATTACTCTGTATTATTTTTTCATATATTTGTTTGCAGTACAGAATAATAGTGTTAGTTAGTAATAATTTTGTTAGGATCAAGTTGACGAATTCTTTGCATTATATTATTAAAATTATTAAATAATTACGACTTGTGTATCTGTTTCAAGAAAATGTATAGTAGTATGGTTAGTTTTGCTATTAATATTCTTCTTCTGTTTTGCACACAGGCCACAGAGATCCAATCTCTCATATTAACAACGGAACGGCTGCAGATAAATGTAGAGGAGGTCTTCGAATGTTTGCATGTGATCGAAGTAAACTACATCTTTATTCTGTAGATATTGTATTGTTTTATGATTAGTGGAGATTGTGTTTTAGAATAATTTTAAAAGCAAGAAATGATTATATATTTTTTTAATAATTATATATTTCACTTCCAAGATAAACAACCTTTGTAGTATCATGGCGTTCATGACTAAAATAATATCACTGAGTAATTTTTGCTATTTACAAAATTAGACAATGATCTCAAGAATTCGTTTTTTTTCTTCCTTATAAATAAATGATTGCTTAAGTTTTCTATATTTTATGATTTTTTTGTTAAATATATTTATTATTATTATCACTATAATTATCGATTAAATTTACTTTTATTTGTAGTGTATCATTTTTTGTAGAAATACAAGTTATTAAATTAAAAAATGTACACATGTTTAAATGTGCTTAAAGTTCCTTCAGATTTTATTAAACAGGACATAAATTTGCTATTATTTATGTTAAAGTCAATACGTAGTATAATGAATATTAAAATTATTGATATTGTGTTTCATCAGTCATCGTCCGCATATAATCATTTATCTGTGAGATTTGAAAATGTATAATAAAACTCGGGAAGAAATTATTGTAAATAATATTTATCCTTTTTTTAATTAAAAATGGTAAATAATTTAAAAAAATATGCAGTTGTGTTTAATAATACTTTATAATTATTAATTCTGAACAAATACAAACACTTTGAAATGAAATGCTGATGTACGGAGAATATATTTTTTTAATAATAAAATTGTAAAATATCTAAATACAATTTTTTTAAATACACATTTTTCAATAAATGGGATTTCATTTTTTGGACCTAATCAGACGTAGAATTATCAATTCTAATTAACAATTAATTTTAAAAATAATAAAGTTTTCATGAATAATAAAAATCAATTCTAACTAATCAAATAATTTCGTTTTGTGATAAATCATTTTGGTTTAGGAATATTTTAATATAATTTTTTTAATGTTTATTTTCAAACAACGAGCGACTGCCATGAGATATTTTTATATTTCTCGTCATTGACACAAAAATGTCAACGAATGCAAAGCACTTGTAAAAACAATATAGTATTCTTATAATTTCAATGTTAACCGACTTTGTTGATAAATATAACAAAACTGTTGAAAATGAATTTGGTTAGTTTAATTTCAACCAGAATTTCAAAAATATAATAAATTAAAAAACTGAGACTAATAGCTTAAAATAGACCCAACATGTAAGACATTGGTAATAAGCTTATAATTTTAGGAAAGTTACTTAAAAATCTTTTGAAAAATAGATATAAAATACTCGTTGTCCAAATAAAACTTTAATATGGTGTTCTTCAAAGAGATTAGTCAATTAGTGCATAGTGTGCCGAACCAATTATAACTGAACACAAATTCCATATAAATTATGCTTTCCTTTTTGGATTAAGTAGATAACATGAACTTAAAATATGAATAAATTATGATATTTCATAGAGAGCTTCTCTATTGAGTGCTAAATATTCCATTATAATATGCATGACCAATGAAAATACTAAGTATTTTGCATGTTGCTACACAATTAATATTAAACCTACCATCAACATGATGGAAAGCCTTATGGTCAGAGTTGGTGATACTATTAAAGATACCAGGCGGTTGCAGAAAAGTACGGGGAAACTTTACATTAGGAGTCATATAATGACTATTGGGCTATATTAAAAGATCTAGTGAATTTTTAAGTGTTTATATAGAAATTAGAGTTGAGCTTTATTGTAAATAAAATTAAATAAACTGATACATGCCAACAATATATTTATAAAATACCTACAGTATTGTTTTACTTAGTGCCTTACAGTAGTTAAAAATAGGCAAAACATTTATTATTAATACATGTAGGTACTAGTGCACAATACAATAATTGATAAAAATATGTTTGTATTAAATGAAAATATAATAATATACAAAAAAGAAAAAAGACAGAACACAAAAATAGTTCAAAATTCACAACGAAATATACATTTTGTCCAAATAGATATATAAACATGCATATAAAATACCTTTATTGGTCATAGATAATTATTCAATATTTCAATAAAAATATATGTATCATAATAATTGTTTATTGTAGTGTAGGAATTATAATCTACTATTGTGATTACGAATATAACGAATTTCTTGGGATGAGTAGGCCTACAGCTACTGTTTGACTCTAACGGAGTACGCGAGATTGATCGCGGGAAAATGAAATTTTGGAAGCTTCCATCCAGACAGAATTAAATGATTGATGGATTTCCGATGAGCTGGCGTTTTGCAGTCCAGTGAAGAGGATAGTTGAGTTTCCTCTCCATAAATAACCAAGTAGGAATTAGAAATTTACTGCGCACAAAGTGTTATCTATCGAGACTAGATTTTGTAAGATTAGAACAATTAATTAAATACAATAATCGTTATAATAATTGTTTGGACCGGTTTGGACTGTTTAATACAAATGGATTGAAGCCACATCCAGAAAAAACTGAAGTTCTCTTCAGTGGTACCCAAATTCGAATCAGCAGTTTACCACCTACTTAACTGAATAGTGTCCTATTCGATAAAATGCTCCATATGTTAAGTTATGTTCGTTTAACCTGCAGATAATATTCACAACTTCAGTCGAAAGCGTCCATATTTTAATGAGAAAGCAGCCACTCTTATTATTTCCACTTTTGTGTTTTCTAAACTGGAAAAAGTTTCTTTGGTCATCACAAAATTAATAATCTAAATATGTAAATGTGTTTTAAAAACGTATGCCCGTATCGTTAAGAGTCTCCTAAGCTATCGAAAGTATCTGCGATAAATTAAAGGAACTCCACTGGTTGTCTAATAAATTCGCCGTAAATATAAACACTTTTGTTTCGTGCCTTTACGGTTCCGCTCTCGCATAACTGTCTAACTTATTCAAACCATCGGAATTTTCTGTTGTCTTTTCAAGACTTTGCTCTCAACGCTATTGTACTTTACCAATTAATACCAAACGTTTTTGCAGCCCATTTGGCTTTTTACTTCGCTGCTTCTTGCACTTGCATTAAAATTTCTGCACTCTGCAGAAAAGAAGTTTCATTTAAAGTATTTAGGCGTTTCCTATAAAGTGAACTATTTCTCTCGACTTTGAATGTACTCTCCACAAACCTTGTCTATAAATTAATTTATTATTTAACAATGGATCATCATGTTGACCGAGGTAAATTCTTATATATATCTCGTGATAAATTGATAAAACTTTTCATGATTATCATCCACTTTATACAGAATTTAATACAACAGTTGAAGTCAGCTCATTCTTTTTCAAATTTTCGAAATTCTAGTCATCATCGTCGGGTTTAAACGTAGAGTGAGTGGGAGAGAAAAATATCATCCTTGCTACTTTATAACAAAACCTACACAAAGATCTAAGGATATTTTTTATATTTCAGTCAGATTTTCAGAAAATTCTACCTACGTTATAATATATTTTAAATTTCGACTATATAAAATTTGAATACTAGTTGACATTTTAATTGTATGGCAAAATTAAAAATACTGAGTATTTATTGGTCATGTCTATTATAATCGATATCAAGTAAACATGTTTAAGACTCAACCATACAAAAAGGAAAGAACAAATTATGAAAAATGCATTTTCAATAAAATTTGGTTCGGACGTAATTCTGTACACTAATGGAGCAGTGCTTATATTGGATAAAATCTAGAATCTTGAGTT
This sequence comes from Coelogynopora nodosa, assembly GCA_034780555.1. NCBI lineage: Eukaryota > Metazoa > Platyhelminthes > Proseriata > Coelogynoporidae > Coelogynopora > Coelogynopora nodosa. The sequence goes on from JAUZND010087540.1 coordinate 21,311, forward strand.
AACACAATAATGATATTTTGAGGACATTTAAATGCATGTTGTCGTATTTTTATGTATATCTTATTAATTTCTAGGTTTTACTCAAATATTATAAGTCTCATAAATTATTCCAATATTTATTAAGAGAAAAACATATTAAAATATTTTTATGAAGAAAACCAAATATATTGGTGAATTTAAATGACAAAAGTCTTAATCTGTGTTAATTAAAAATATGTCTGCAGTGTTCGAGACATTTGAACTTTTCAGGTATATATCAATATCTGTTTTCTTTTGTAAATTCCTTATTAGTCAATATTATACTCTCCAGAAATAAAATATTTAAAATCGTATTGTTAAATGACGGAACTAAATACGAAGTCGATGTAATTCATATTAATCGAATTGATTACTTTCTTTACGAATTATATATTTTTAAATTTTTAATAGAACCTTTAGCTTTGTAATGACTAAATAGTATGAAGTGAAAAAGCAGCAAATATTTTTTAAATTTTTATAATTTCGACAATTTGCATTAATGAAATGCAACATTCACTTTTGAATAAAATTTAAACAATTTTTCTCTTTTATATAGAAACCAATAACCAGGTGTTCATCATGTCGATCAATATGTGACATAAGAAGATGAACAAATTGTAGAATTAATTAAAGAATGTATAATTATCAATCTTCGGGAGGTGAAATTATATGCTGTATAGATGATAAATTTGTTAGACATAGTAAACAACATAATCTATTGCAATTAGACGGGTATTACCCATAACCAGGCAGAACAGAATAGGACTTATTTAATTACAGAATTGCGACTTATGATTAAATGCAATCCATCTTCACATGTTAATTGCCTATTACAGTGTCTTGCTTATTATTAAAAAGTTTTAATCAAGTTTGAAGAAATATTAAAATTCATATTTATCTTATTAATGATTAAAATAAATATAAAAAGTTTAGCAGTCGTCTTTTGATGAAATACAATATTTAAGCTCAACTTAATAAATTAGGTTTTTTACCTAAATTGCCATCTATTTAAATGTTTTTAATTAAGTTAAAATTTTATATCTATTTGCTGTTAATGTTTTAAATTAATGTTAATTGAATGGTATAAGGAATTGTTATAAAATTTAAACTATTCCACGACATAACAACATGCATTTTCTCTTAATTATTGTTTATTAGGAAGTTTACATGTCCGGCCGTACATAAATAATAATTCAGTTAGGAAATAGTTTCAAATAAATACTACCATTTATGGTAAAACTAGTAACTTTGGAACTGTTATTTAATTATCACAATATATAACTTTTCATTGGAGTCAATCGTGAGAAAAATGCTTACAGTTAGGAATTTATTTTAAGATATATGTATTTGAAAGAGACAAACCTTGATTTAATTAGTTTAAAGTTACTTCTTTAGTTAGTCCTTTTAAAGTTAGTCGTTTTATATTATTACCATATGTAAAAGAATATTATGAAATCGAAAGTCTTTTTTAATTTTTTTATATTTAATACGCTAATGATTTAATATATTATATATATATATTGTGGTATTTAGTGAAACATGTACTTTATTATTATCATTTATAAAACTAGTTATATAATAATCACATTATTATTAGAACCTTTTCTTTCAATTTTTTAAAATTTATAAACTATTTAGCCACTTTCGCACTTTGTGCTTACCAACTCGTATAACTTGTGAATATTGATTAGATATATTCTAAAGAAATTATGAAAAAAATCCTACTGCGGATACTAGCTTCGATACAAAAACATTTCAAGGTGGGTAGTGATTTTGTTAAGATCGGTACAAAATTTAAGTTTGTTCTGTATAAGAATAAAAAATTTAAGTGATAATCGTTATAATTTTACTTTAATTGAATATATTGTCCCAACGTAGAGTTTAATATACCAAAGATGTAATCAATTTAATAATACCAACAAATTGGTTTTTCTGCAATTTGAAAACAAACAAATGCGTACTTTCATATTAAATTTCATTCTGATCATGACATTCAATTTTTAATTTTTGATACATTTTTAGAAATTAAAGTAAAAATTTTTTACAAAGTCGATAATATGGCTTCCTTAACAGTAGACTAACCATTAGACTTAGATAAATGATAATTTTTGTGTAATCCACAGAAGTGTGTTAAATTCTCCGACAACTTTGTTATCTATGTATGTATGTTTATGTAATAAAGCGGTTAATATTTAATAATTTATAAAAAAAATTAAAGAATTTTGCTACGATTTTTTTTTAATACTGTTATATAAGTAATATATATTACTTTTTTTTCTTTGTTATATAGTTACCCTTTCTTTTGATTTATATTTTATTATTTCTGATTTATTTCTTTTCTTTCTATCTGATGAGCTGATTTTGCCTGATGGTTCCAATCAATTTTATTGTCAAATATAATATGACTACTAATTCAAATAAAGAATATCAGTTATTATTTCTTTTTTATTTCTACTATATATATTTTTTATGTTTTTATTTGCACCTTCTTAATGGAAAGTTCCATTATGGAAAAAATTGTCAAGCCATCTTTAAACATACTCATCTATATCAAACATTTGAATATAAATGTAATTGCAATATATACCTTTACTTTAATGCAATTAATTCTGTTCTCTCGGCAATCTAAAAATATATAATTCAGTTAATTATCCTTTAAATAAATAACCCATTAAAGTCTTCTAATTAATTCTCGGTCCATTAGCAGCTCCTGATATGTTGTATATCAACGTTTTTGTTGAATTGATCTTCACACCCAATGTCTGGCTCTCCTATGAAACCAATTTGTATTACAGGAGCCTCTATCTCAAATGATATATATCAACTTTGAAAAATCATTTGTCAGCAGAATTTTTGCTAATGCCACAATTAAATGATTAAATGAAACATTTCGTGATCTTGAAAGATCCTTTGATTTGATTTCCCCTCAACTTGTCAAGGCTTCTTTTATAATATTGTGACTGCTTTTTTGTCGTATTTTGGTAATGTAACTATACCTAACAAGTGTCTTGGACCCATAACATTTATTAAGACACGCTTTATATCTGGATCCTTTTAATCTATATTAATTAGTTTACTTCATCATTTATTGAAACGCTCTTTCAATGCATATTAATGTTGTTTATTTATATTTAAAGAAATGCTAAATCTATTTATTATTATATAGATATATTCTTTAAGACTTACACCTTTATTTTTTTAAATATACCATTCGTACCAAATAATTATCTTCGTGAACATTGTAATTCTTCACTGCGTTTGATTTAAATATCAAATCATGTTCCATTCAAAAATACAGATTACAATTATACATTTTAATTTATATTAATGATAAAAACTTTATTTTAGTTCTGGACTTTAGTTATCAATATGCACAAAGCGTATTATAAAACTAATAAAAAATAATAATTTTAACAAACATTTCAAAAATCAATATTGGGGAAAATTAATAAATTGTAAAAATTACTATTTTTGAACAAAAAATAGTTCCTAATAAATTTGTAAGTATTCTAAAACAAAAATTACAAAAATCGTTGGTTTAGTTATATATGATTATATTATTCATAATTACTAAAAAATTATTGATTTATTTATTATTTATATTGTTCAAAGTATTCATCTTCATGACTAATTTTTTATATTATAACTCTATTATTTTAATTAACCTGTATTGTGTAATATAAATAATTTGTTGCAATATTGTTTCAATGTTTTCAATATCTTTATTCCATTTTAGTAATATTTAATAATTTAATTGTTATTATTTGATATTTTGTAAAATTGAATGAGTATAAATGTACATATAGTTTCGATCTTACATTTAAAAATATATGCTGTAAATGTCTGACTATCATATTCATAAATTTAAATTTAAAAAATCATTCTCTATTTGTAGAAAGATTTAGGTTAGACTTTTTTTTACCACTTTTCACAATTTTATAACTTTACAAAAACTTAATTATTTTGTCTTGAAATTTAATTTAAATTAAATTTCAATGCAATGCATTACATGGTATTTTGTAATTTATCATGCACTACCCGTTTTCTTTACCATATGACTGAAGGTAAATGCAGTCCTATAACACACCTACCATTGGATCCAGCACTGAGAAAAGACTGTTTCAATGTTGCTACAGGCAACTGCATTGACAAACAAAATAGTACTGAAAGGCGTAAGTTCAAAATAATTAGTTCTGCTTAAATGATTTCGGTTTTAAAAAAATATATTTTTAATAATTTGTTATTAATCTTATATTGTTGCCTACTAGCAGCGATTTGTCTGCCAGCAGAACATTAAATTGACTAATTCCATCAACTTTCGTATCACAAAAGTATAAGATTGATAAATATATGATTGAAAAAAGCTCTGTATTAGTTTACAAATAATATGAAATTGTTAATATATACATATATTTTAATACTTTTTTAATAATATTAATCAATTATTGTTGACTTCAAGTTATTTTATTAAAAAGCAACATATGCAAGCTGTGAGCAGGTGTTATTGCTGGCAGGCAATTTATATGTATTTATATTGATGTTTTATGATATGATATTTTTATTTAATTTTCCTCATATTATTTTTTTTAATTTTAATTTATATAAACTTTTAAATAATAATTGAACTCTAAACTTTTTTGAGGACCCTTTAGCTAACTTATTTGAAAATGTATTTAATATGATTAGTAATTGATTCAGTTAATTAAAAAAATTGCAATAATTTATGAATTAATTATTATTTATAAATAATTCAGACGAATAATATTTTATTATATTTAATAGTGTCACACACAACTATATTTTAAAATTTTGTTTTCATTTGTTAACAAAATATCCATCTATAATATCTGTGGCTACATTAGTGCGAAATTTATAAACTGTAAACAAAATATTTAGGAATCAATATCTTTAAACCTTTTGTTTTTGAATACATTTATTCATTTTTATTAATAGACAGTAATAGTCTTATTGTCGAGATGTATCGATTGCAATAATTTAAATTTTGTAAAATAAATCTGTTTATTTACTATGATAACTCATTTTTTATTTACAAAGTCAGGGAATTAGAGAATTTAACTCTCGAAAAGCAGAAAATAATTCTGAAAGATGAACTTCAAAAATATGAATTGATCGATTATTTCATATATTATTATCGATCTGTATAGTAAAATAATATAGTTAAGTGGTTAGTATATTTGTACGAGTGTGGACTCAACAAATAAATATTAAAAAATTAAAAAGATGGAAATATTTTTTTAAAACTATACATATATTAAATTATAAAGGGACTTTATCCTTCATAATATATTCATAGACCTAATATTATATGTATTACTGTATCATATTTATGTTACAGATATAATTTTAACAATTAGAGAATTTCTTACTAATTTCAAAGGTGGGACATTAATATATCACTAAACATTTTTTAGCAACAAAACGAAAAAGTTTAATATAATTTTAATAGATAAATTAGTATAGATCTACTTAAATTAAGACTAATTAGTTTCCGTTTAACTAGTATTGTTTCCTATATATGTAAAATACGTGAATTTAAAGGATTTTTTAAAATTTCAATCAGTAATTGCAAAATGCATAGGCTACTACTTTTTGTAATACTAAAAATTTTATATATATTTAATGGAGTTTGTTGTCTGGACGATATGTTGTACGTTATGTTGTTTGGACGATAATGTCCAACAGTCTAACTGATAGCTTAATGAATACGCTCCTTTTCTTATTAACCAGGTTTTATTTCTAATTAAAATATTGATGTTTACATACCTACACTATATAAAAACGAGTAAATAAAATGTAGATAAAAATAGAGATCGCTAAATAATTGCATTTATTTTTGTTCTGTCATTATTTATGTTCTAGCTCATTATAGAATCCCATTTTGTTTCTTTATTTAACATTTTTAATATCCTGTTCTGCCTAAATGACTTTTAAATTTAAAAGGTCTACATGTTATAGATACCATATTAACATCAAAGCACGCAATACTAAAATACATACAACTATAAACATTACTTTTCTTTTATTTCTGTAGAACATATGCAGTTAATATTTGAAAACCGTTTCATTAATTTTTATTTAATTGGCAGAATTGGATCGAGTAAAGCAATCACAATGCCTTTGTTTCGCTTTTTATGGTGGTGTGCAGTGCTTTCTTATTTAGCCAATTTCCCCATTTTTTTCATCCCAGAATTTCGTGACCCCATCTCGGGTGAAGGAATTTCGTCAAAAGAATATGGCATCCTATGGATTCGACCTAAGGGTTATTCCTTTCGCGATACGCAGTCAAAGTCTGCCGGCAAGTGTTGATTTGAACATAGCTGTCTATATATTATAATTATAATAAAATTATATTTGTAATGCTTTATTTTATTCTAAGTACTACAAAAAGTAGAACGTTTTTGTTGTGATGGGATCTATTCAGACAGTAGTAAGTATATTAGTCAAATAGTTACTTGATTTTAGTTTAAGTAAATGAATAATTAGAACACAATCATTTTCCACAGAAATTTTATGAATGGGTTTTACGCGACATGTATTCATTTGAAATAATATAAAACTCCTAAATGTGTTTATCCCGTGCAAGCGGGACATTTTATAAAAAATAGCTATCCTAACCTCCAAACATAAAAATATATATTTCAATAATATTTTGACCTATATTGGGTATAATAAACATAATAAAAAAGTCTGAAAAATCTGACCACGGGAAGGTTAAAACTGGGTGAGCTCAAGATAAATGGGAGCCATCGAGCCTGAAAGTAAGAAAAACTACTATAACTTCCTTACTTTTTGAATTAGAACAATAATTTTTGTTTCTACTCATTGGTTTTATAGCCCATCCAATTTACTGGTGCCAATATAATCCGACCAGTTCACTCAAAGCAATAAATTTAAACTGATGGTCATCGACGTTGAAAATCTGGAAAACGTTTCCAACATTCGTTAGTTAATATTTGAAACAGACTAATTAATTTAGTTGCTTATCTGGTTATAAGGGTCAACAAATTCAGTGGTGTCATTAAAATTAGAAACAATCCAAGACGGAGGTCAACAATAAATAATTAATGACATAACACCAAAAGTTTCCATGTTATTTAAATTAAGGCTTGGCATTTGCTTCTCATGAACAGTTTCAATGCTAAATAACTAAAAATCTTCCTATTCTTTAAAATAAACTTAATAATTAACATATTTCACAGTAAAGTATTTTAAAGAATACATTAAAGGATTTAACCGGTGAACAATAAATGATAACAATGAACAAAAGGTATTCCTCTCACTTTTTCACCTTCTTGATTTAGTCGTCAAAACTATCTTCCTCGGAAGCATGTGCGTGAATTGATTGGTTCATATATGATCAATTAATTTTGAAGAAGATATTTTTCAAATTTTCAAGAAGGAACACAGTAAGCAGACTTTGTGCAATTGCAGTGGACCATTCTTTAGTAAAGGTCAAGCTAGTGCAGCATTCATATCAGACATTATTATGTGTACAATTGTGATGGCTCCATGTCTCCATGTCTTCAGCCCAAGTCCTCTCTTCATTCCCATCTTTTTATGACTAAAAAGCATACCTTAAGAGTGTGCAATTCGGTAGATTGAGTTGGGGCAAAACGTTATGAGTGTAGAAATAATACAAGGATGCCAAAATGCATGTGCTATTTTCTCAAAATATACCAGCTATCGCATTTCTGACGAGGATTGGCTTAGAACATTAATGAATTTTCTCTAGATTGGAGGACCCGGTTACATTAAATGTGCATTTATTTTCAAAAAGCACAAGCGCCATGATTAATTGCAATATGGAATAAAATTACGGAATAATAATAATTTTTGTGGACTATGTTGGTTTCCATAAGGTAAAACCCGACCTTGCCATATAGGAGTTCAATGATCTCAGATACACTGCAAGCGAACACGATCAGAAGTCCTTCTAACATTTCGTGACATATTTTTTATATAACAATGTCAAGATAAATATCTGCATATTCGGCCAAAATACCTGACATTTTAATGTTTAGAAAATATATATTTATGCTAGTTATTGCGTAGCAAATTATATGCAAATATTGATAATTAATATTATTAAGGATTATATATTTCTATAAAATGATATCATGACATTGGGAGGATATTTATATTTTTTCTTATTATTATGAATATAATAAAAAATTGCTAATGATTTATTAAAATACTAAAAAATATATAATCGTATAATTGACGCAATAAATTTTAATTAAAAATGTAAAAAACCTCTTCATCAAAGATAAAGTATGATTAGAATAATGATATTTGATAATTATTTAAGAAACCGCGCAGCAGCTGAAGAAGGTTTTACCTCGACATAATATATTTATTTAACTTATAGTTTTTCTCTTCTAATTTTTATTAATCTAGACAGCATCACAGACTTTTCACTCTATATTCATAATAATAATAATAATAAGATAAGATAAGACAAGAAACGTTTATTTTGAAATATAGTACACAAATGGGAATCGGGAGTACAACAGCAGTAATACATGTTGATATAAGGTAATTATACATCAAGTAATAGCGAACAAGGAGTTAACGAAAATTTACAGACGTGCAAGTATATAGGAAGGGGTAAATAATTACAAAATGGTTCGTGGTATACATGTATAATAGTGAAATGTAGAAACGTGCAGTAATACAAAGTTATACGTCTGATTAAGTAGATAGAAAACAAATGTCTTAATGTAAAAAGGGAAGGGTAAATGATTACAGAGTGCTCATGGATTAGGTATATAGTGCTGTATTGTTGAAGCTATAAATATGAAACAAAAAATAGCTTTATTGAAATTCACAACATATCGTTGAGATTTTACATGGGTGATTGGGTAATAGCAGCTGGAAATATAATAAATCAATTCAGTGGAATGAATGTAAGGAGAAGTCCCGAGAGAGAAGTAAATCATTTAATATGTCATTAAAAATACCGGACGATGGAATTTTTGTGTCTTCATTTCTGCATAATGGGACCCGGGAAATTTATTGGCGCGTTTCGTAAAAAAAATTATATGAAGGTAGGTTATCACGGAGAAGGTGCTGGTTGTGTGTCATCTGCCTAGTCAGATTTTAACGGTATATTCTCCATAAAGTCCACGATGTTGACTTTGAGTTCCACACCAATTATTTTCATCACTCTTCTTTAGACCTTTTTAATCTGGTTCAAGTTGTTCTGGGAGAGGTTGCAGAGAGCGGGGAAACCGTAAGTTAGAATGGAGCGGATAAGACTGTTGTAATAGGTCCAAATTTCAGTCCAAATAGTCTTTTACTCGCCTTCCGGACCGGACCGCAAGTGACTACAAGAAAACTGGCGTCTTCACTTGCTCTATGGTCGAACCAGAGACTTCAACAGGTGGTGTAGTAATGTTGTTCTTTTTGCTCATAACCACTTCCTTGGTTTTAGCCATGTTGATAATAATGCTATTTTCACTTCGTTGTTGCGAAGAAGATGGCTATATATAATGTCGTCGGCATATTTAGTTATCCTTGTGTTGCTGTTCAGTGGATTTAGGCTGTCTGTGACACATGTAAAGCAGAAGGGGGCAATAATGCTTCCTTGAGGTTAGTGACTGAGACCCAGGCCTAAAACACTTTCCCGTTCTTAACAGATTGGTAGCGTTCTTGGAAAAATTTAAAAAAACACGTGATTCATTGTTTGCTCGCGTCAAGCTTGACCAAAGCATTGAGAACTGTGCTGAAGATATTTGTATCAAAAGCTTTAGAGAAATCAACCAAAATGGGTTTTGACTGCTTTGCTTTCATTATCAAGATATTGAAGTATAGGGGGATTGATTCTCACTATAGTGCGTAACTTGTCCCTGCTCCAGTTCTGGGAACAAAGGCAATTGGTCTCTTTGCATGTTAGGAACCAGAGCTGGGGCACAGTATTTTCTGAGGATTAGACGCTCTATGATCTACGAGATTATGATGAGGATGAGGTAGATGGTCATGAAATCGGCTATTTTAGGTTTATTGTTTTTGGGTATAGGCGTTATTGTGGCTTATTTGAAGCAGGTAAGGTACCTAACCGGTGTTAATGCGGTCACTGAAAATTAACGTGATGATTGGCGTTAGTTCTACGGAGTTTTCTCTGAAAATTTATGTAGGTATACCGTCTATTCCTGGACTTTTGTTTTCCAGTTTTTATAGTTCTCTGAAGACTCCCTCTTCTGTAATGGAAATGTGTACGCTTGGTAAGTCAGCATAGTCATAATTCAGATTGACTGTTTCTTTGTTAAGATACGACGTGAATAATGGATTGATTTCATTGCTGATGAAAGTATTAACTACTACTTTTTGGGACTAATTTGGCATATAGATTTGGTGGTAGCCCATTCTTTCTTGGCACTTGGTGCATTGTTGGTAATATTTAGTTTCGCTTCTTTGAATAGTTGAGTGACTTTGTTGTTGAGATAAATATATTTAGCTCTGTTTTTAATGTGGAAGGCTTTGTCCCTTTCGTTCAGTGCGATTTTTATAGGAATGCTCAACCAGGGTGGATCAGACGTTCGGAAGCGAACGTATTTTCTAGGTATGTGGAGTTTATGTAAAGAGATTAGTTTGTTGAGGAATAAATGATTTTAAGTTTGCTCTACCTCAGATGGATACAGTCATATAGTTTAAAATAGCTTGATAATGTGGGAAGTAAACTGCATAAAATCTAAAATAAAACCAGCGCAAAGAGGACTTAATAAGGGGTACATGATTGGTGGGTACTTAATAAATATTAGAGAATAAGACTTAATACTGAGCAAATAAATACGTAAGCGTTTTGATTATTATTTTTTATTTAAAAAATACTATTTCCTAACATTTTACAGTGTAAAATTGGTATATCATCATTGATGTATTAAAAAGTAATCTTGGTATGTTTATAAAAAAAACATACTATTTAAACATTTAAACTATGTAATCATTTTTAAAATGAAGTGTATATATTCAATTATTCAATACTCTGTATAATATATTGAAAACATTTATAATTATTAACCTTTATGCTATTTTTAGAAAAGCCAAAGTTGGTCAAGAAATGAGACGACACAAAGACTTAATCTACAAAATTACACACATATTAATTCATTTGTATTTTTCCCCAGTCCAATCTTGTATTCACAACTTTCTTAATGTTATATTAGTCGGTAACAAGTTTCCACTACTTTCCACTACATTTATATAATTACTACTTTCTAAGTGCTCTTCTATCTATATTAATTTTTTATATACAGGTTAGTTTAAATAAACAACATTTAATGTTACAAGTATACGGTTTTTGAAACGATGTATGTAGCGTATCGTATTATGAATGCTTTAATGTTGTCTATGTTATTGTTTATCACTCACTTCGACAATTCGACTTTTAACTTTATTCTACTTTCATTTATCTCGAAGTGCCTATACTTTCGGCGCATGTCATATATAGGATTTACAATTCGGAATTAGACAACCATAGTTCAAAAATTGACACCCACTGAAATATTTCTAAATCGAAAATCATGATAAGACAATGACAGTTTCAAACTAGAAGGCGCATTACAATTTTTTATACCGATTAAGATTCATAATTCAAGATTAAAGATCACAGTTTTACATAGAACAACTAATTGTATTACAGAGCTGTATTCGTTTAACCTATTTTAATTTATATAATATATTTTAATTCTGCTCAATTAAATCTAAATTTATAAGTATATTTCAATGTATGTTAATATATTTTTTAAATATGTAATTTATAGGTAGGAGAAAAGTATAAAATGTATAACCAGATGATACTTACTTGTTTTTCATAATTTTGGAATGATTTTCTGCAATTGACATATGGAATTATAATTAAGCACATTATTGCTCATAATATGACTGTTAGCGAATTTGCCTTAGCTCCAAGAAAGAAATCTCTAATTTAGTAATTTAAATTCGATAAATTTGACACTATGTCATCAATTATTTTTTTGTATATTCACGCATTAATAATTAATGTAATACCTATAGCAAATACCTTTTTTTTATAAAACTTTCTATACACATTGACAAAGGTCCTAATTTTTTTGTTTAGTCCTACATTGGGAATTCACACAATGATATATCAATATTTTAAATAAATAAATTCAGAAATATATTGATTAATAAGTATCACAAGGTGTCCATTTTAGAATTACAATTGTATAATTTAGAATTTAAAATCTTATATTACACATACCATGTTTAATTATATATATTTAGATGTTATGGTTTATTTGTTTTGATTTTAAAGATTTACTATACTTTTCAATTTATATGATTTTTAGCTATTTATTACTAATGTCTGGCATGCTATGTGGTAACTATATATATCTTACCTATCCTACTTATACGTATGTGTCTATGCATTTTATTGGTCATGTTTTTGTAATGCGTATTCAACTTATTTTTATCTTTAATTTTGTCTTTCGAACTTTGAGATCAGTTTATGTACATTTTTTACAAGTTAGATATTTAAATGCGTACTGCTGTAAAGATATTATAATAATGCAAATATAATCTCGCGCTATAATGTTACGAAACTGTTAAATTTAATCAATTTAACTGCTCACTATTGTCATCATTTTGTCATTGAGCCTTCTGGAAGTGTGAAATTATCTTATTTGAGAAGAAAAATTAATGTAAAGATTTAAATAAATTTAACTTAATTTGAGAAGATTTTAAAATTTGATATTAAAGCTGAAATAGACTTTAATGAAATTATGGTATTTGAAATATATTAAATTAAAAATATTACTAATATATACTATTTTATAGAAAGTATAATAAATAAAATCAGGATAGACCAATATATAATTCAGTTTTGTTGTCTATATTGAATAAAATCATCAAGAAATATATAGAAGGTTTCTAAATTATGTTTGACATATATTATGATAATTATACGTATTAGTCCATAATTTATCAATATAAAAATAGATGTATTATTAATATACTTTCAAAAACATGTTCATATTATTTTAGTTATTTATTGGGTCAATATTATCAATTAAAAAAAATATTTACGAAGATAAATATTACTTTTAAAATATAACTATTTTCAACGGAATAAAATTAAATGTTGTGCATTATTTTGATATCTTTAGGCATAGTGTGCATTTGCAAAACTAGACAAGTATTACAATGTTTTACATGCTATTATATCTTGTAAAATATTTGTCAAGAAATGTAGTACCATTTTGCCAAGTTTGTATTTCTTTTCGTTTAAATATTTTTCTGTGACCTGAGAGGGTATTTGAAATACATATTTGGTAAGATAACTACCTCTATACAACGTTGTTATAATATTAAATATATACTTGAATTTAATTTAATTTGCTACTGCAAACAAACTACATAGAAGTTGTCTTATTTGTAGGCATCTACGTATAGGGTGTTTCATACGTTTTAGGCCCAAAATAAAATGTATAAAAAATTAAGTCCATGGACTTAATTTATTAGAAATTTTATTTTATTGATGGATCCATCGATAACAATAATTTTTTTAAATATTTAAAAAATAACCAAGAAAATAGTTACTAAACGGATAACAAATTTATATCAGTTCACAAAAACTTTCTATCGCAATGTTTAACTTAAACTTTGTCAAAAATCACACTTTCAGTTAGTTCTTGAAAATTACGAAATATTTTTGTGAAACAATATTGAGTAAATATATTGATACATAATTTTCAATATATAAAGTATCCCACCTACAGTTAAGTCTCTTTTTACTCTTTTTTTTAAATAGTATTAAAATATACTGTAATATATAAATCTTCTGATATTTAAATGTTGCAGAAGTTACATAAGGTCATTTAGTTTTGTCAATAGTTTGTAGGTTGAAATTCGAAAAATTGCTAACCAGGATCAAACTGTTACATTACAATGTATGACTTTAATTTATAAATATCTGAAGATAATTTTTATTAAAATTCTGCACTCTTTATAGAAAGTGCAAAAATTCTGTATTATAGATACCCACCTATGACCCCCTAAAATCTCTTTAAATGCGCCGCTGAGGGTCCTAAGTCCCGCACCATATTGTAAACAAAGTTGGATTCTTTTATTGCTGCTTATACTGTCCAGCTGTCGTTTTAATTTTTCCGATTCTGGCCTAGCATGTTCCACAGGCTTGATATCATGTTCTAGGCCTGTTGCACAGTGAACAAGAAATGCTTGGATTTGTTGGGATAATTGTTTTAATCTGGTTAATTGGATATTTATTGGTATATAAACTTTCTAGAACTATAGTTTATTGTATTATTTATTTGCTCAATATTGCCATTCTTTTTACATGATATAAGTCAACATATGTATATGAAAAAAATAGCCATATAGCAGCTATATGACTCTTTGTGGTTCACTTTCATTTTATACTTATTTTGAAACAGTTTCGTTACCAGTATCCTGCTATTATTATTACAACAATCCGAGCATACCTTGTACAAAATTCAACAATTCTATAGAACAAGATTAGATGTTATGTCATACAGGTCTATGAAACATGTCAAGCTAGAGTCGGAAAGTAAAAAACGACAGCCAATGGACAGATTAAACAATAAAAAATCCAATAACCAGTGAGCCTGAGCTGAGCCGCATTCGCGAAGGCCTCAGTTTTTGTTATGGTGTGGGTCAGGACACTAAGCGGCATGTTTTTATCGATTTTAGCACGGACATTCCTCACACTTGCGATAACAAACATCTCAAATATTTGATTGTAAAAGAGTACGTAAGTTTCACTAATTATGTAAAATGTCATGAGAAAATTTTATTATTGAAATGATGTTGTCATTACATTTAAATTACAATAAATTGCTATAATTAGTAAAAGCAATATAATGTTAATTAGTATTAAAAGTACCATTATGACATATAACGCCAAAAAACAAGTGAATATAAACATAAATATGGATTTCTGGAGGGCAGTAGATTAAAATATAATTTCTAGGGAAACTACCCGACCCGGTAGTCTTATATTAATCGATTAAATTTGAAAGAATTTGAGGGAAAAGGTTATGGATGTAGTTGTTCATTGACTGTATAATGACGTATAGTTGTAAGTTCATTGCTATTATAGTTAATAATTAGAGATTTATTTAGTTATTTAGATATTTAGATAATATTATTTAGTTATTATTTATTTATTAGAGATTTCATTAGAGATTACTTGTAAAACATAGTAAAACTGCAATAATATAAAAGTTATCAACATAATTAGAAATGTTATGACAAGTATTGCAAATATTATACTGTAAGTTGTAAAATTTATTCATGAAAATAGACAATAGAAAGTGTCACATATTAATTGAATAGAATTAAACTGGCTTTTGAAGATAATCATTATTATAAGGAAAAGTGGTTAATTTCTTAACAATAATATGTACTATTAGAAGAATAGAATTAATATAAAATAGTTTTTAATAATATGAAGGTGTGAATATTAATACCTGTGAATAAATAGCAATGTTTTATTGGGTGCATAGCGTTTGGCCTAATTGCGTTTGGCCTAATTACTTTTGGCCTAATTGCGGTTTGCCTAATACGTTTGAACCCAATGAGGTTTTTAGCATTTCGCCTAATATATAAAATA